>CM076576.1:822477285-822601527 GCA_034641835.2 Pinus albicaulis | reverse complement strand
AGCACTCAGGTTTTCCTAGAAGTTGTGTAAGAGGAAAGTATACCCGAGGTAACCACAAACCAATCTTTTAGATGCAGAATCTAGCCAATCTGCATCCAGAGAGGGCTCTCTCTTTATGATTTATCTTTGTTTTTGAATGATTTTAGGCTAGTTATAGATGCAAAGTTTGTTTTGGGAAAATGGTGGAATCCACAAACTAAGGTCAAGGTTGAGGGCTTTCAGTCCATTGGGCTATGGAGTCTAAGGATGGCTTTACTGGATTTCTTTTCTGAACACAAGATGGTATTACAGGGCAAGATAGCTAGACAGAGAACAATCCTTAAAATTTAAAGTGGATGGATGGTCTTGAGGGGATGAAAAGCAACTAAGAATCTTTCACCATATTCAAGAGGAAGAAAAGAAATGATTACAAGCAAAGAGCAATGAAGGATTCTTTGTTACAGTAATCAACAATGTTTAAATCAGTAAAACATGAGCAATTAAGAATTCATGCTTATAACTAATCCAGAAGAAAACATCGAGAATAATCACATTTGAAAACAGAGTACAATTAAGCAAATTCTGTTTCAATCCTTTATGTAAACTATTCAGAAACGGATATGATGATAGCATAAACTAATATAAAATTTAAACACAAGGGTTGGAAAACTTATTGAACTGAAGTCCAACTCATGAATCCTGCAACAAGTCCAGTGCTTCAAAACGTCATCCAGTAAGCCACAAGTAAATTTGTCCAAAAGCTTTTTATTCCGAAAACCTCAATTTTACAGCAGAGTAATAGAATCCACCCTTCAAAACTCTATTTGAAGGCTTATTTATACAAAAATAATCTTAACAATCTTACTCTATCCTAGCCAAGAATTCAGGCTGACTTAAAGAGCATTTACAACAAACAAGAGACACATGGTCTCGAAAATAGAATAATGAGTAATGGCTGATGTGCTGTTCCTTTCTTCATGGACGTGCTAAGGATAAGTGCTCTAAATAGGGCTTTGTGCTGTCCTTTGCGTATTCCTTTGACTTGTTGAATACTTTTACTTCTCACGGATATTCTTTACTCTTTCATCTGATACTCTTTTATCTGATACTCTTTTTTTACCATTTACTTAATAGTAAAGATAAACTTTTGTCCTGACAACATTTTTTACAAAATTTCCATCATTTCCTTCCACCACTGATCATCTGGTATCATTGTTCTTCTGAGCTTCCTTAAAGTTTCATCGGCTTCAGTAAGTTTATAAAAAGTGGGCTCGGTCGGAAATAGATACTTTAACTCATGTTCCAGATGAAACAGATTTCTCACTTTTTCATAAATACTCTTCCCAGTTGGTACTGTAGGTTCTGATGAGCTAGTAGAACCTATACTAGTAGAACCTATACTAGTAGAACCTACAGCTGTATGTTTAGCATGAGCTTTGATTCTTTTCTCATAAGTTTCCAAGTCTACTATTTGATCCTCGGTTAGCATGGGACTTGGCAAATCACTGTCCAGCAGAGCTTGAAATTTTTCTCTGAAAACGTTGATGTCGACCAAAATATCATTACACTTTCTTTCTAGATTTTGCATGAAAGTTCTTTTTGTAAAAATTCTCTTTGCCTCCAAAACTACACCTGTTCTGTCATCAATTCCTAGCAATGCTAGCTGTTGTTTTGTTCTTGAATTCAAAAACTGAATGAACTGCTGGGCTAGCTCTGGCTTACCTCTTAATTCATGTCTAGTTTTGTTTATTTCCTCCCGGGCTATCTTGACTAACTCATTCTGTTCAAAAATAGCTTGAATGGAAGGCCAAATATCTCTTATTAAATTAATGATGTTGTCCCAAAGAATATCATTTATTTCATTCAGAGGATTTTCCAGTGTAAGATCTTTTTGCAAAGCCTCAACCAATTTTTCCAACCTTTTTATTTCTCTGAGGTTGTCAGCAACTGTCTTTTTGGATGTGTCATATTTTCCCTCCAATTTTGTTAATTGTAATTTTGCTTCCTGGAGTTCTGTGACCTTTAGCTGCAAACTCTCCATTTGTTTAACCAAATCATCAGAATTCAAATTAGAAATATTCACCTGAGATGATTGTTCCCGTTGTCCTGTAGTACCTGCTGCTGAAACCTGTTTGAGAATTTCCTGTTCCTGTAATGCCTTTTCCAGCTCCTTCTCGGTTTCATTTAGTCGCTCTGTCAAGTTTAAGAGCAACTCCATCATTTCTTCTTGTGAATTTCCTTTTATTATTTCCTGTGTCTGGGGGTGCCTTGAGGCTGGTATTTTCAACTGTTTTCTCAGTGCAGCTATATCATCCTCTTTCTTTTTTATCAGTGCCTCACTACCTTTAGTGTCTTTGGGATTGTGTCCCAAACCAATAATGATCTCTTCCAGAGACTTTATTCTATTGTCCTTGGCCTGTGAGGAGGCCCTTTCAATTTTCAATGTTGTAGCAGTATTATTCAAGGAATCTTGTAGTGTTAAAGCCGCCATGGCTTTGTTGGTGAGAGTGGAATAAACCATTTCCCCTGTTTGCCTATGAAGCTCTATCTGATCCAAGGGATGGATATCCTTTGCTAACACTTCAAAATTGGTTCTGATGTAATCTGTTGCTGAAGTTGGCTTTTGCACTTTAGCTTTGAAATGGCTCATTTGCATTTTACCTTGTGAAAGATCAAATGCTGACATCAACCTTTGCTGATTGTGAGGAGCCATCTTCATATACTGATCATAGACCTTCATTTTTAATGGTTCATTCCTTGTTTTGATATCAATGAAGGTTTTCTTTATGTCTCCAGTACCTGTCTTGGGCGGTCTGAAAGAAGATACTTCAGTGCTCAGTTGCTTTTGTATCCCTTTCTGGCTTATATTTGTTTCACTTGCTGTACCTGTTTGCTGACTATCTTCCCTGCCATCATCAAATATTTCATCTATGATCTCTACATCTGGAGGTGGATCAGAGTTATGTTTTTTAGCTTGATAGACTTGTGGGGCTTCTTTTGAAGGTGTGGTATCTGGAGCTGACCTCTTTTTCCCTATTTCCACATTCAGTGGAGTTTGCATCTCTGGAGCTTGGATTTGCTTTGCTGGTGTTTGAGAAGCTTTAGATTGTTCTGGTGTTTTGGAACTCTGTGATTTTTCTGCCATGACCAGGGTTTCAATGACCCGAACTATAGGTTCTTTTCCTTTACCTTTAGGCTCTGCTGCTACTGATGGGCTGTCTTTCTGTATAGCTTGTTGTAGAGTGGCTGTTGAAGATGTGCCAATATAGGGTACCTGCATTTGATCATATGTTTCTAGGTCAAATTTCTTCTCAGCATCTTTCATAAGTTTATTCAATTTGTCAGCTCCACTTCCCTCTTCAATAAGTGTTCCTTAAACCCATTCATCTTGATTTGCATACTGTTCTATGTCAGGAATTCTGTGATGTATATAAGGAGATGACTTATTTTTTAACCTTCTTTCACAAATGAAACCAAAGGGGTCATAAGGGACCCAACGGAAAGATGTCTCGAATTTTCTCTCTAATATAAGTTCTGCATCTCTCTCAACTTCTCTAGAATTGCAAATGAAAGGACCTAACTGGCTTTTGATCCTTAACTGTGCTTTCTTCTTTACATTGCAGAAATGGATTACATCTGAGTTATTCATCTGTCTAAAGTATTCCAAAGCAAAAATTCTCATTGGTACATATCTGGGTAACTTGAATGGATGTAATACACATCCATAAATCCTGATAACTGTATGGTTTTGGTACAAGTACCAATCCCCAACTTTGTAACTTTTTGACAATTGCAGGGTCTTTCTTATCTCAGTACTAAGCCTGGGGGGAGAAACTCCTGTTAACAAGGTTGTAGCAGGATGTACAAACTGATCAATGAATTATGAATAAGAGTAGGGAGAATCAGAGGACAAATGAATGATGGGGGACCAAAAAATAACAGACCTGGGATTACCTTTAGCATCAAGTTTCTGAACAGGGAAAGGGAATTTGTCCGAGTGATAGAAAATTATGAGGTGATAGATAACTGAGGAGTACTTGAACACTTTTTCATCATCTAGCCTTAAAAATTGATCATGGATTTTGTTGGCAATGAAGGAAGCATAGTCATACTTAATCTGAGGAGGCTGTCCAGGGGTGAAGATAGATAGCAAAGCCAGAGTTATCTCGTCAACATACTCACTGGTATTGAATCCTAAGACAAAGGATATTACATTCACAATAAGCCTTCCCAAATGATTGAAGAAATAAAAACCATAGGGGGGAGTCCCTTTTGGCTGATGCTCAGGTAATATGAAGTACTGACACATTGCTTTCAATTTTTCTGGAGTTAACAGTCTGGTTTTCTCAATTAGCCCTTCCATGGATAGGGGTGCTAATTCTTGTTCTGGCTCAAATTGTAACATAGCATTGATAGCCTGAGGTGTTATAGGGAATAAAACACTTTGATCAGGAGCTAATACAGCTCTTTGTATGGGATCATAATTTTCATGACAATAATGAATGATTTCAGGGAAAACGTGAACTGTAGGAATGAAATACCTTGGGAGATTGGATTCCCACAACCCTATAAGATCTTGCCCCTTTGAGTATTCGTCTCTGCAGCGACAGAAACTCAAACGGGGACTTTCATCGAAATGCATGTCTTTTATTTGGAAATCTTCATCTATGAGAGGCAAGTAGTCTAGATCTCGGTGAGGAGCATTCAAAGGAGTGACATTTAGAGCAGTAGGGGCCTCCATTTTGGTTCTTGTGGATTCAAAACGGAGGTTTCAGTTTTTCTTGCAGACCGGACGGGATATCTGACAAAAGAAGAAATTGGGACAAATTGCAGGTTTGGGAAGCAAATTCACAGGTTTTAACTCTTCAATGAGGACTCAGAGAGGATTTTTAACCACTTTTTCAGAGAAAAACACAAGAAACAAAGCTTAACTTGCAGTCGGGGTGCGGAATGATAAATACCTGTTTTTTAATGAAAACTGGTTCTTCAACAGGTAATGGATAATGGCAGGAACGTTCTTCAACACGGGCGCAGCGGAATTTCTGAGTAATTTGGTGTATTTGCAGTGAATTTTGAAATTTGCAGCGGGAGCTTAGTCTCTTTCAAAAACCAAAATAACTAAAAAAACGCGAAAAATGGCTTAAAAACAAGTCAAAAGGGTTTTTGTCGTTTTCGAGGCGATGACGTCATTCGACGTACGGGGTGACGTAAGGGAGTGGGACCGGCGGTATTTGATAAGCGGTAAGTGGTGAGCCCGCACCGCTTATGGAGGAAGGCGGTAAAAATCGCAATGGCAGCGATTCCACAGGCTGCTTGCCACGTGGAATGCTGAAAAGTCAAACCCGCTCATTCCCCGCTGGCTAAAAAAACTCACATGCGATGGGCAGCGGGATTGATCGGGACCGTTAATCAATGGAGGAATGATCTGACGGCTGGAGGAAAGGGAAACTTGTGCGGTTTGGAAAGTGGGCCCGTCGAGGTTTAAACAAGTTTTGACGTGTAATTTAATCACCCCGGGGAGAAGCTAATAGGCGGGAATGGTTGTTAATTAGTCCAAATGACTAATTAACCCCGTGATTTTTATAAAATGAATTGCGGCGGGGTTTGGCCATGTGGAATGCCACGTGGAATGCTGAGTATGGTGGCGCGGGATTCAGTCGTAATCTTTTCTTGTTTTTGGTGTTAAACACATATGTTATGTGTTTAACGCTTTTCTTCATATATTTTATTATACGATGAATAAATTAATATAATTAATTCATCATAGGGGCGGAATATATATATAAGGTTAGAGTTTTACCAAAGGGCTTTATAAAGCGGGGTATTTAAATGTGCGGGACTATATATGCTTTGGTAAAACATTATAATAAGAGGGTTTCGGGGATATTTATTAGAAAAGGGAGTTATATACATAGGAAAAAAGGATTTCACTATGGATTTAATATAATAGAGTTAGGTGTTAGCATGAAAAAGGACAAGGAAAATCAAAACATCTTTGTATATCTAAGAAAGTGAAAACTTATGAAGTAAATTGCACATTTTTATCTTCAACACTTAAACTTAGAATAACAAGTTGTTTTGAGGAATTTTATGGAATGTTGCATCAGATTCCTAAGTAAAATAGGATTTTACTTAGGAAAAGTTAAAAATGGAAGATAATCAATGATGGATTATTTCAAGTGCTTAGGTCTTTTGATCATTAGGCCGAGGGTCCGGTCCCTCCAGAAGTCAAGGAAATGCCTTGAGCCCCTTTGATCTACAATTACCTTAGTACTCTTTTGGGGGAAATTAGTAAAACTCTTGAGGGGAAAAAAATGATGAGGGAGGTTAATGAATTTGACTTTGCTTGCTGTGATTTTCCAGTGTATTTCCTGCTTTAGTACTTGTGATGAAAGTAAATGATTAACCAACATGTAGCAGCACCATTCATCAGATAACACTTTTGTAGCACCATCTACCTACCCTATCCACTTAGCACTACCATTTTGTCTTCTTTATTAGGGTGCATTTAGACTTGCAAACCCTTTTCAATCTTTTTCTTTTTACATGATGAATCTATCTATTTCTACCCTTATTACATCCAAGGGCTCGGATTAAACTGTTGAGCACCTTTTATTCACTCTACCTAGCTACTTATCTGCCAAGATTAAACTGTTTGGCTAGATATTTATTCTCTAATCTATAACATGAACTTGAAATATGAGTAAGCCAAGTTTAAACAGTTTGACTTATTCATGAATTGTGGCAAAGGTTTGACAAGCTGCACACAATTGATTTATTACAAAAATGAAATAGTAGTGGCATTTGGATTTGCACACTTTCCTTGGTCTATTTTTTGCTTGGGGTTCATTTCTTTCTCTTTTTTGACCATTTTATTCTTTTTACCCTTTGATTTTTCTTTTAGGGTATACCCTCTTTACATTTTTTAAATTTTTTGATTTTTTTGGTTTTTCAAGAATATGGAACACCTTTGCTCAAGTAAGAAGGTTTGAACATATTCCACACTTCCATCAAGACAATCATGAAAGATGAAACCTATTGATATAGGAGGCTAACACTGGCTCCACTTGGGGATGGCTTTTCCCTGTGGAAAGTCAAGAACAGTAGATCAGATGCCTCAGAATGTCTTCAAACTGAAAGTAAGGAATTTTCCTTCTTCTGGTAGCTTTATTTACATATGATAGTAAAACTTTTTTGGAACTTAGGGCCTTCACTTCGGTCTTCAATTCCAAGAAGTCACCATCCAATCCAAACTGCAGTAACAAAAATATAACAAGCAAACAATATATTATGTACAAGTTAGGAACGTTTAAACATTCTAGTAAATTGGATCAAAATAATGCTTAAGCATTCGACCATTGACTGGTCCTTCTTCAACTTTTGAATTGTCCAAGTCCTTCAAAAAATAAGTATTATTTCCCTGCAAGGCATGGATGATATAAGGCCCTTTCCACAAGAAATCAAACTTCCCATGTTTCCCTTTTTCTTCTTTTCTAGAATCCCATCTTAGGACCTTGTCTCCTAATTGAAAATCCTCTGCTTTAGTCCTTTTATCAAACATTTTCTTTAGCTTTTCCTGTAAGACTTGTGATCTTTGGTATACCTCTTCTCTGGTTTGTTGTAGGTGGATTGTCTGATTAATTCTTCTTTGCATGTCATTTGGTTCTACTTGAGCCTCTTGAAGTAATTTCATCACAGGGATTCTTAACGATGATGGGAATCTTGCCTCCAAACCATAAACTAATTCATAAGGACTAGTCCCAATGGATTTCTTGGTTGTAAGTCTGTCTGCCCATAATGCATAGGTCAGTTTCTTATGCCAGTTCTTTTTATTCTCCTCCAACAATTTCTTAATGATATTGATCAAACTCTTATTGGAGGATTCTGCTAGTCCATTACCTTGGGGGTAATAGGCTGTTGAATGGCCTAGAGTAATATGATATTTATGGCATAAATTTATCATTTTCTTTGATTTAAATGCAGCAGCATTGTCTGTTATGATCTTTTCTGGACATCCGAATCTTGAAAGTATGTTGGTTTCAAGAAACCCTATGATTACAGAATCATTGGACTGTCTACATGGGATGGCTTCAATCCATTTGGTGAAATAGTCTGTAGCAGTTAAAATCCATCTATGTTGTCCTGAAGAAGGGGGGTGAATCTCTCCAATAAAATCTAAACCCCATTGTTGAAAGGGTCTCTCTATGGAAACTGGTTTTAAAGGCAGAGGTAACAACTTTCTTTTACCCTCAAATATCTGACATTTGTGACAACTTGTTACAAATTTCTTTACATCAGAAAATAATGTTGGCCAGTAAAAACCAGCCCTTAAGATTTTGTCTGCAGTAGATTTCCAGTAAAGATGTCCTCCACAATCCCCTGTATGAAATTCATTAAGCACTTTATCAGCTTCATCTTTTAAGAGACAATTCAATAAAATTCCTTCGTGATTCTTCCAAAATAAAGTGCTATCTAAAATACAATATTTCGAAGATGTCATCTTTAAAAATCTTTGCTTAGTTCTGGACAACCCTGGAGGAGCTTGCAGGTTTAAAAGAACATGAATTATATCAGTATACCAGGGTGAATCTAAGAAAGCTTGACTGATCTGGGGAGTCGCCATCTCCTGCTCGCTATCCAGTTCATTGATATCTAAGGCTTGGCAATTGGTTTCTGTCATAAGTTGTGCTAGGCCTTGGCCTTTTATCAGTTTGGTTGGCTTGATTTCAATATCATATTCCAAAATGGTAGCTATCCACTTACCTCGTTTACCTTCAATGCCATCTTGAGTCGAAATATCTTTAACTACTGCATTGGGCACATATGCTATCACATGAGAATATAATATGTAAACTCTAAAATCTTTGATTGCTTTTACCAATGCAAAAGCCTGTTTTTCCATAATATTGTACTTTAGAGGTGCATCCCTCAGTGCTTTACTAAAAAATGCTATTGGCTTTTCACACCCTTGGTCATCTTTTTGAAGTAAAACAGCTGCAACAGTATGTTCAGAAGCAAATGAAAAAATAACAAAGTCTCTATCAAATTTAGGACTGGTCAAAACTGGTGTCCTTGTTAAAGCCATCTTAATTTCCTCGAATGATTGCTTGGCTTCTACAGTCCAGTCAATGCTTGAATCTTTCCTCAACATGTTAGTTAGTAATCTAAGTAACTCTGGTAGACTAGAAATAAATCTTCTCAAGAAGTTGATTTTTCCTATAAATGCTTGCAATTCTTTTATGTTTCTGGGGTGGGGTATTTGCAAAATTGCTTGAATTCTTTCAGGATCAATCCTAATGCCATCTTTAGAAATGATATGTCCTAAAAGCTGTCCTTCTTCCAAACCAAACAATGACTTTTTAGGGTTTAAAGAAATTCCATATTTTCTGCACTTTATAAATACTTGCCTTAGGTGACCTAAATGTTCTTGATCTGTTTTAGAGAAAACGGTCAGATCATCTAAGTAAATAACCAGAAAATCATGTATCTCTTTAGCAAAAGCAATGTCCATCGCTCTTTGAAAGGTAGCTCCTGCATTCTTGAGTCCAAATGGCATTTTGACATATTTAAACGTACCCCATGGTGTGGTAAATGCTGTTTTATCTTGATCATCAGGATGAACCAGAATCTGGTTGTATCCTGAAAATCCATCTAGTAGTGATATTCTCGAAGATCCCACTACCCTTTGCAAAATGTGATCCATTTTCGGTAGAGGATAGTTGTCTTTTAAAGAAACTTTATTCAAATTCCTTAAATCAACACACAGTCTGATTTCTCCTGTCTTTTTTCTGGTTGGTACTAGGTTAGAAACCCATTCTGAAAATTCGATAGGGGCTATAATCCCTGCTTCATACATTCTTTTGATTTCCTTTTCAATTGAGGGTAATAAAACAGGATTAATTCTCCTAAGCTTTTGTTTAAAAGGTTTCTGGTCTGGTTTCAAAGGTATAGTATGTTGAATTATGGATGTATCATAAGATTTGAGGTCTTCATAACTCCAAGCAAAGACGTCCTGGAATTCTTTTAATAGTTCAACATATTTTACCTTCTGATCTTTTGGAAGAGATTTAGACAACTTAACAATTTTTGGATGTTCTGGTGTTCCTAAGTTGCATTCCTCCATATCGGCTTTAACATGTTCCATTTTAGGTCTGAATGGAATATCATTTGAGTCGAATAGATCTTCCAAAGGTGTTAATCCTTTGGGTAATTGATTATCTTTTAAATTGATGATTTCTGTCTCATCTATGATCTCATCAAATTCCATTTGTTTCAAATTTTGCATGTCTTTTTCAGTGAATGTGGTTGGATGCAGCATATGAATTGCATTTTCTCTTGAAATTTTCATTTTTTGTTCTTTTTCTTGATCAAATTTATCAGCAGTCATGTCTTCATCTATATTACAGTTAGAAAACTCATTCTGAAGTGTCAAAAAACTATTGATTTGATGGTTATTCACAAATACTTGCCAATTCAAAACATTGTCGGGTATTGCAGGCCTGTGTCTTATCTCAGCTGAAAACTGATGATTAGGATCAAAAGGCAACTTACATGTACTAGCAAACATTGCTAAACCGTGAGCATGCAAGTTTTGTTTCCTGGGAATCTTGGCAAGTTGAGCTTGTAGAAATGTGTTGAGAATCTCAACAACTGTCTCTCGGTATTGTTTTAGTCTCATGTCCTTTGTTGCACATTCTCCTTTAATTTGTTGGATAATTAGTTCAGAATCGCCTATGATTGATACCCTAATGCCTCCTAACTTCTTGACATGTTTAAGCCCCAATAAAAGAGCTTCATACTCTGCCATGTTGTTAGTGCATTTAAAATTTAACCTATAAGCATGACCCTCTGCATGATTGTTCTCTACATTGTGTAACCAAATTCCAGCTCCTGCACCTAGTCTGTTTACTGAGCCATCAAACTCTAAATGCCATAGAATTTCATGTTCGTAATCTTCATCAATTGTTTTAATAGATTTTCTGACAAGAGCTAGTTGTTTAGTCGTTTCAGGTTTTTCTTGGTCATCTGGTGTTTCTTTGTTTTCAGATATTTCTTCAATTTTGACAGTGGTTTTGTTTATGATTTCCTTTTCAGGAGCTCCTATTTCAGTAGGAAGATCTGACTCAGCATTGTATAAAATAAAGGAATCCATGTCAGAATGTACAGAATAAACCGGGAAGTTTTCAGGCTTCTCATGGCTACTCACTAAGTACTTCATCAAAGTTTCTCTATATAATCTTTTAGGCTGACCAAATACTGAAATAGTTGCATAAGACATGTCTAATTGAATAGATCCTCCAAGTTTAGCACCCCAAGACCTAGACAATAACATAACATATTTGGGTGGAATATCAGCAACTACTATGTCCATTAAAACAGACTTAGCAGGGTATTGGACCAAAGTGACACACAGATCTTTAATTAAACCTAAACATTTTACCTGACTGGACTCAAATGAAAACAAATCTTTGTATGGTCTAGTAATATCCAGATTCAATCTTTCCATTACTGCTTTTGGCATCAAATTGTGAGATGCTCCAGAATCAAGCATTGCATTATGGAGTATCTTGTCATGAACATTCAGGCTTACATAAAATGGAGGAGTTCCCCCACTTTCTGGTTTGCCATTAACCTCAGGGCCAAAAAGAAGTTTAGGTTGATCATCAAGAATATTTACTGAATCATCCAATCCAGTAATATTAATGTTTAAAGACTTGGAAATCTGATTCCTATAGACATCATGTTTAGCCAATTCTGATAAAGGAACAGCTATCTTGAGTTTGCCTATTTCAGCTTCTAGATTAAAGGGTTTTTCTGTTTGAGCTTTAACGTTTTGCACAGTTGGATTTTCTCGGTTTACCGGATCTTCAATGTTTTTCTCTTTTTCATGAATGAAGTTTTGCTTTGAAGATGTTTCAGGACTAACTTCCACTGTTTCTTCTACAGTTCCTACTTGAGGAGATGTATTAGATTGCTGTTTGTCAATTAGTTGGTTGTCAGAGACATCTTCAATTATTGGATTTGAAAAACTAGGAGTTATCCTAGGCAAATTTTGTATTTGGGGAATGTTTTGTACAGGGGAAGTATTTTGTACAGGGGGAATGTTTTGTTTTCCTTTGACATTTTGTTTTGTGGTTTTCTGTTTATTTTTCTCTGGTACATCTATCCGTCTACTTCTCAAGTTGTACTGCTTATGAACCTCGTAGATTGCTGTGTCATAGCCTTCTTTGAAATCAAAAGTCTCACCCGAATGAGTGTGGAATGTTTCAAGGATATGATTCTCTTGATCATCTTGAGATAGGAAGACTTCTGGTTCATCTTTGTCCTCATTGACATTGTTTATTTCTACATCTTCTGTAGGTTCTTCTGAGGTTGAACCTTCAACAAAGTTTTCTTGGAAAGGTGGTCTAATGTTTTGATCAGGGACATTCTTTCCAATATTTTGGTTCAGATTCCTCCTAAAGTTTGGGTTTCTTGCAACATTCGGGTTATCAGTAGCAGACTTTCTTTCAATGGTTTCCACTCTATCACCTAATCTTTCCATACCTTTAATGATTACATCCAGCTTCTTTTCAAAAGCTGAAGGTTCTTCCTTCATAGGCATTATTCTCTCTGCTCTTTCTCTGGCTCGTTTTTCTATCAGATTTGCTTCTACGCTCACCACTATGCTCTGCATTTCCTCTAGTGTTTGTGGAGCTCTTTCCCCAAGAGAATAAGCTATTTCAGAGTCAAAACCGTCTGGGAATTTGACCAACACGTTATTAGGTGGGGGTCTTAGATTCAGAGGAACTGCATGATATGATTCATTAAATCTAATGATGTAATCTGGTACGGTTTCATTTGGTCTTCTTCTTAATTTTTCAAATTCTGACAAGATCTGGAGAGGATCTTTCTTTTTCTCCCATCTGTTCAAAAATGCCCTATACAAAGCTTCTAGGTCAGCAATACTGTTCGGGGTGAGAGCCCTAAACCAAGTTCTAACTTCTCCAGTAAGACTTTGTACAAAAATTCTCATACGGATATCATCAGTATCAATCTCATAAAACTCAAAGTAATCTGTCATCCTTTTGGTGTGTTGTTGAGCTGTGTAGGTACCCGATCCGTCAAAAGGTGTGATCTTACTTTGGTAGTCTGGTGGTAAAGCTGGAGGGTTGGCTGGTAATATTAAAGGGGCATATCGATTGGCCATTGGAAGATAAAGTGGAGTAACAAGAGTAGCCGGTCTAGTAGGAGGAGATGGAGGTCTGACAGGTGTTTGAAAAGTGGCTGAGTTCGGTGATGCTTCAGTTATTACAGAAATGTTTGAGCTTTCTTCAAAGGCTTGCTCAGATTGAATGGAGTTATGAAATTCTCTGTCAAGATGATGCGAAACAAATCTATATTGCAATTCTTCAATGAACCAAGGATCTGGAATCAACCTAGATAATTCAGTCTCATAAAAATTTACAAACAAAGATGTTTCAAATCTCGCGTCAAAAGGAACGTCGTCAATATAAATAATTTTCACAGGACAAGATGCAGATCTAGAGAGTGGTCTAGAACTACCTGTACTTTCCTGACTTCCTCTTTCAGAACTCTCTTGACTTCCTCTTTCAGAACTCTCTTGACTTCCTTGTCTTCTAAGAATCCTAGGGATCAGATTTGGATTTTCAAAAATTGGTGGTGGATTTGGGTCAGGGTTTGACCTAGTATGTCGAATCCTTTCTGAAGCCAGTTTTCTTAGAATATGTGCTTTTGAATTTTGGGTTTTACTTGAAAAATAAATACAACTTCTACAAATTCTTTAAGAAATACTGATATGTGATTAAGATTTCCTCAAAGATCTGTTTAAACTAGAGATTCTGATTGAAAAATTTGAAACTAAGATTCAATTTATAAGCTAAATCAGAGATAGACTTGAAACAGCATTTATTTACTTTTGCAATTGCATAGCAAAAGCAATTTCAAAGGCTTCCTGGCTGATTTTCAGACTCTGTCTGTAGATTATAAATCAAACAATAGTATCAATAAAATGATTCAGTCCCCAGTATGGTCGCCACTATGTTATCACTCAGGTTTTCCTAGAAGTTGTATAAGAGGAAAGTATACCCGAGGTAACCACAAACCAATCTTTTAGATGCAGAATCTAGCCAATCTGCATCCAGAGAGGGCTCTCTCTTTATGATTTATCTTTGTTTTTTAATGATTTTAGGCTAGTTATAGATGCAAAGTTTGTTTTGGGAAAATGGTGGAATCCACAAACTAAGGGCAAGGTTGAGGGCTTTCAGTCCATTGGGCTATGGAGTCTAAGGATGGCTTTACTGGATTTCTTTTCTGAACACAAGATGGTATTACAGGGGAAGATAGCTAGACAGAGAACAATCCTTAAAATTTAAAGTGGATGGATGGTCTTGAAGGGATGAAAGGCAACTAAGAATCTTTCACCATATTCAAGAGGAAGAAGAGAAATGATTACAAGAAAAGAGCAATGAAGGATTCTTTGTTACAGTAATCAACAATATTGAATCAGCAAAACATGAGCAATTAAGAATTCATGCTTATAACTAATCCAGAAGAAAACATCGAGAATAATCACATTTGAAAACAGAGTACAATTAAGCAATTTCTGTTTCAATCCTTTATGTAAACTATTCAGAAACGGATATGATGATAGCATAAACTAATATAAAATTTAAACACAAGGGTTGGAAAACTTATTGAACTGAAGTCCAACACATGAATCCTGCAACAAGTCCAGTGCTTCAAAACGTCATCCAGTAAGCCACAAGTAAATTTGTCCAAAAGCTTTTTATTCCGAAAACCTCAATGTTACAGCAGAGTAATAGAATCCACCCTTCAAAACTCTATTCGAAGGCTTATTTATACAAAAATAATCTTAACAATCTTACTCTATCCTAGCCAAGAATTCAGGCTGACTTAAAGCGCATTTACAACAAACAAGAGACACATGGTCTCGAAAATAGAATAATGAGTAACGGCTGATGTGCCGTTCCTTTCTTCATGGACGTGCTAAGGATAAGTGCTCTAAATAGGGCTTTGTGCTGTTCTTTGCGTATTCCTTTGACTTGTTGAATACTTTTACTTCTCACGGATACTCTTTACTCTTTCATCTGATACTCTTTTTTTACCATTTACTTAATAGTAAAGATAAACTTTTGTCCTGACAACATTTTTTACAAAATTTCCATCATTTCCTTCCACCACTGATCATCTGGTATCATTGTTCTTCTGAGCTTCCTTAAAGTTTCATCGGCTTCAGTAAGTTTATAAAAAGTGGGCTCGTTCGGAAACAGATACTTTAACTCATGTTCCAGATGAAACAGATTTCTCACTTTTTCATAAATACTCTTCCCAGTTGGTACTGTAGGTTCTGATGAGCTAGTAGAACCTATACTATAGAATTTACAATGAGAGTTTAGTAATATTTTGATTCTTTCTCATAAGTTTTCCAAGTCTACTATTTGATCCCTGTGATATTGGACTGGCAAATCACCGTCTGCCAGAGCTGAAATTTTTCTCTCAAAATGATGTCACCAAAATATCATTACACTTTTCTTTCAGATTTTGAAAGAAAGCTCTTTTGTAAAATTCTCTTTGCCTCCAAAACTACACCGTTCGTCATCAATCTCAGCAATGCTAGTCGTTGTTTTGTTCCTTTCTCAAACTCAATATTTCGCCATGGTCGCCAACAGCTCAAGAATTACAATTCATGGTTCAGTTTTGTTTATTTCTCCGGGTTATTTTGACTAATCATTTTGTCAAAATGAGTTTGTTTAGTTACTAAAATATCTCTTATTAAATTACAATGATGTTATCCCAAAGAATATCATTTATTTCATTCAGAGGCTTTTCCAGTGTAAGATCTTTTTGCAAAGCCTCAACCAATTTTTCCAACCTTTTTATTTCTCTGAGGTTGTCAGCTACTGTCTTTTTGGATGTGTCATATTTTCCCTCCAATCTTGTTAATTGTAATTTTACTTCTTGGAGTTCTGTGACCTTTAGCTGCAAACTCTCCATTTGTTTAATTAAATCATCAGAATTCAAATTAGAAATATTCACCTGAGATGATTGTTCCTGTTGTCCTGTAGTACCTGCTGCTGAAGCCTGTTTGAGAATTTCCTGTTCCTGCAATGCCTTTTCCAGCTCCTTCTCGGTTTCATTTAGTCGCTCCGTCAAGTTTAAGAGCAACTCCATCATTTCTTCTTGTGAATTTCCTTTTATTATTTCCTGTGTCTGGGGGTGCCTTGAGGCTGGTATTTTCAACTGTTTTCTCAGTGCAGCTATATCATCCTCTGTCTTTTTTATCAGTGCCTCAATACCTTTAGTGTCTTTGGGATTGTGTCCCAAACCAATAATGATCTCTTCCAGAGACTTTATTCTATTGTCCTTGGCCTGTGAGGAGGCCCTTTCAATTTTCAATGTTGTAGCAGTATTATTCAAGGAATCGTGTAGTGTTAAAGCCGCCATGGCTTTGTTGGTGAGAGTGGAATAAACCATTTCCCCTGTTTGCCTATGAAGCTCTATCTGATCCAAGGGATGGATATCCTTTGCTAACACTTCAATATTTGTTCTGATGTAATCTGTTGCTGAAGTTGGCTTTGGCACCTTAGCTTTGAAGTGGCTCATTTGCATTTTACCTTGTGAAAGATCAAATGCTGACATCAACCTTTGCTGATTATGAGGAGCCATCTTCATATACTGATCGTAGACCTTCATTTTTAATGGTTCATTCCTTGTTTTGATATCAATGAAGGTTTTCTTTATGTCTCCAGTATCTGTCTTGGGCGGTCTGAAAGAAGATACTTCAGTGCTTAGTTGCTTTTGTATCCCTTTCTGGCTTATATTTGTTTCACTTGCAGTACCTGATTGCTGACTATCTTCCCTGCCATCATCAAATATTTCATCTATGATCTCTACATCTGGAGGTAGATCAGATTTATGTTTTTTAGCTTGATAGACTTGTGGGGCTCCTTTTGAAGGTGAGGTATCTGGAGCTGACCTCTTTTTCCCTATTTCCACATTCAGTGGAGTTTGCATCTCTGGAGCTTGGATTTGCTTTGCTGGTGTTTGAGAAGCTTTAAACTGTTCTGGTGTTTTGGAACTCTGTGATTTTTCTGCCATGACCAGGGTTTCAATGACCTGAACTATAGGTTCTTTTCCTTTACCTTTAGGCTCTGCTGTTACTGATGGGCTGTCTTCCTGTATAGCTTGTTGTAGAGTGGTTGTTGAAGATGTGCCAATATAGGGTACCTGCATTTGATCATATGTTTCTAGGTCAAATTTCTTCTCAGCATCTTTCATAAGTTTATTCAATTTGTCAGCTCCACTTCCTTCTTCAATAAGTGTTCCTTTAATCATTCATCTTGGATTACACATCAGTTTCTATGTCATGAATTCGTGATGTATTTAAGAGAGTGACTTATTTTTTGAACCTTCTTCACAAATGAAACCAAAGGGGTCATAAGGGACCCAACGGAAAGATGTCTGGAATTTTCTCTCTAATATAAGTTCTGCATCTCTCTCAGCTTCTCTAGAATTGCAAATGAAAGGACCTAACCGGCTTTTGATCCTTAACTGTGCTTTCTTCTTTACATTGCAGAAATGGATTACATCTGAGTTATTCATCTGTCTAAAGTATTCCAAAGCAAAAATTCTCATTGGTACATATCTGGGTAACTTGAATGGGTGTAATTCACATCCATAAATCCTGATAACTGTATGGTTTTGGTACAAGTACCAATCCCCAACTTTGTAACTTTTTGACAATTGCAGGGTCTTTCTTATCTCAGTACTAAGCCTGGGGGGAGAAACTCCTGTTAACAAGGTTGTAGCAGGATGTACAAATTGATCAATGAATTCTGAATAAGAATAGGGAGAATCAGAGGACAAATGAATGATGGGGGACCAAAAAATAACAGACCTGGGATTACCTTTAGCATCAAGTTTCTGAACAGGGAAAGGGAATTTGTCTGAGTGATAGAAAATTATGAGGTGATAGATAACTGAGGAGTACTTGAACACTTTTTCATCATCTAGCCTTAAAAATTGATCATGGATTTTGTTGGCAATGAGGGAAGCATAGTCATACTTAATCTCAGGAGGCTGTCCAGGGGTGAAGATAGATAGCAAAGCCAGAGTTATCTCGTCAACATACTCACTGGTATTGAATCCTAAGACAAAGGATATTACATTCACAATAAGCCTTCCCAAATGATTGAAAAAACAAAAACCATAGGGGGGAGTCCCTTTTGGCTGATGCTCAGGTAACATGAAGTACTGACACATTGCATTCAATTTTTCTGGAGTTAACAGTCTGGTTTTCTCAATTAGCCCTTCCATGGATAGAGGTGCTAATTCTTGTTCTGGCTCAAATTGTAACATAGCATTGATAGCCTGAGGTGTTATAGGGAATAAAACACTTTGATCAGGAGCTAATACAGCTCTTTGTATGGGATCATAATTTGCATGACAATAATGAATGATTTCAGGGAAAACGTGAACTGTAGGAATGAAATACCTTGGGAGATTGGATTCCCACAACCCTATAAGATCTTGCCACTTTGAGTATTCGTCTCTGCAGCGACAGAAACTCAAACGGGGACTTTCATCGAAATGCAGGTCTTTTATTTGGAAATCTTCATCTATGAGAGGCAAGTAGTCTAGGTCTCGGTGAGGAGCATTCAAAGGAGTGACGTTTAGAGCAGTGGGGGCCTCCATTTTGGTTCTTGTGGATTCAAAATGGAGGTTTCAGTTTTTCTTGCAGACCGGACGGGATATCGGACAAAAGAAGAAATTGGGACAAATTGCAGGTTTGGGAAGTAAATTCACAGGTTTTAACTCTTCAATGAGGACTCAGAGAGGATTTTTAACCACTTTTTCAGAGAAAAACACAAGAAACAAAGCTTAACTTGCAGTCGGGGTGCGGAATGATAAATACCTGTTTTTTAATGAAAACTGGTTCTTCAACAGGTAATGGATAATGGCAAGAACGTTCTTCAACACGGGCGCAGCGGAATTTCTGAGTAATTTGGTGTATTTGCAGTGAATTTTGAAATTTGCAGCGGGAGCTTAGTCTCTTTCGAAAACCAAAATAACTAAAAAAACGCGAAAAATGGCTTAAAAACAAGTCAAAAGGGTTTTTTTCGTTTTCGAGGTGATGACGTCATTCGACGTACGGGGTGACGTAAGGGAGTGGGACCGGCGGTATTTGATAAGCGGTAAGCGGTGAGCCCGCACCGCTTATGGAGGAAGGCGGTAAAAATCGTAATGGCAGCGATTCCACAGGCTGCTTGCCACGTGGAATGCTGAATAGTCAAACCCGCTCATTCCCCGCTGGCTAAAAAACTCACCTGCGATGGGCAGCGGGATTGATCAGGACCGTTGATCAACGGAGGGATGATCCGACGGTTGAAAGGGATGGGAACTTGTGCGACTTCAAAGGTGGGCCCGTCGGGGTTTTAAACAGGTTTTAACGTGTAATCTAATCACCCCGGGGAGAAGCTAATAGGCGGGAATGGTTGTTAATTAGTCCAAATGACTAATTAACCCCGTGATTTTTATAAAATGATTTGCGGCGGGGTTTGGCCATGTGGAATACCACGTGGAATTCTGAGTATGATGGCGCGGGGTTCAGTCGTAATCTTTTCTTGTTTTTGGTGTTAAACACATATGTTATGTGTTTAACGTTTTTCTTCATATATTTTATTATACGATTAATAAATTAATATAATTAATTCATCATAGGGGCGGAATGTATATATAAGGTTAGAGTTTTACCAAAGGGTTTTATAAAGCGGGGTATTTAAATGTGCGGGACTATATATGCTTTGGTAAAACATTATAATAAGAGGGTTTTGGGGATATTTTTTAGAAAAGGGAGTTATATACATAGGAAAAAGGGATTTCACTAGGGATTTAATACAATAGAGTTAGGTGTTAGCATGGAAAAGGACAAGGAAAATCAAAACATCTTTGTATATCTAAGAAAGTGAAAACTTATGAAGTAAATTGCACATTTTTATCTTCAACACTTCAACTTAGAATAACAAGTTGTTTTGAGGAATTTTATGGAATGTTGCATCAGTTTCCTAAGTAAAATAGGATTTTACTTAGGAAAAGTTAAAAATGGAAGATAATCAATGATGGATTATTTCAAGTGCTTAGGTCTTTTGATCATTAGGCCGAGGGTCCGGTCCCTCCAGAAGTCAAGGAAATGCCTTGAGCCCCTTTGATCTCAAATTACCTTAGTACTTTTTGGGGAAATTAGTAAAACTCTTGAGGGGAAAAAATGATGAGGGAGGATAATGAATTTGACTTTGCTTGCTGTGATTTTCCAGTGTATTTCCTGCTTTAGTACTTGTGATGAAAGTGAATGATTAACCAACAGGTAGCAGCACCATTCATCAGATAACACTTTTGTAGCACCATCTACCTACCCTATCTACTTAGCACTACCATTTTGTCTTCTTTATTAGGGTGCATTTAGATTTGCAAACCCTTTTCAATCTTTTTCTTTTTACATGATGAATCTATCTATTTCTACCCTTATTACATCCAAGGGCTCAGATTAAACTGTTGAGCACCTTTTATTCACTCTACCTAGCTACTTATCTGCCAAGATTAAACCGTTTGGCTAGATATTTATTCTCTAATCTATAACATGAAATTGAAATATGACTAAGCCAAGTTTAAACAGTTTGACTTATTCATGAATTGTGGCAAAAGTTTCACAAGTTGCACACATCAGGACAATCACAAAGATAACACAAAATGGCCTAAGATCCGATAAGTACTTTGAAACTAGTCAGCTTTTAACACATCCTAAGGGAAACAATCAAATAGTTGAGCAAATAAGAAAGGGACTCAGGGCTAACCTTAATTTCCTCAATTCATCTTCACACAACATATATTGAAAGAAACATTTAAAAATAACATTCAGTCAAGGCAATAAGATGAGGGAACGCCAACATGCCTATACCTAAACTGAATTAATCATTTCCAAATAACACAGATAGAAGAAAACATCTGAATAAAGATTTCTCAACCAGAGAAGGTTACTGGTATACAATAGGTCCTAACTCTGTTTAAACTGTTCTTTACAGCAGAAAATGAAACAAAATGGAAACAAAAATAAAGCACAAGTTACAATAAGAACAACATCACCGTCATCATAGACCAGGATCCCATAAATCAACTTGTATTGATGCTCCAAACCGGTTACAATCTTCAAATCCAGTGTGTCAATTCATCTTTCTTTCGAAACCTAACTTATCTATTAGAAGTAGAGCTCCAAGAGCTAGTGAAATCCTATCTACAATCAAGGGTCTTCAGCTCAGTTACAATTACAATGCTTCAGCAATTACATTAACAACCAACCCCTCACTCATCTTCTATTGAAGTATTTATAGTAGGATGAGGAGGTGAGATCTGAATAAAAGATCTCAAAAACAATTAATGCAGAGTTAATGTCTTTCTTTTCCCTTGGGGGCTCAATGAAGAAACCATACAGGTGTTTCACTGCATTAATTGGTTTACTATTGTGAATTAAGCTCGGAGGGAGCTTTTGTTGACCTTTGAGGCTCTGTGTACAATTAGGGTTATTCTGTAGACATTCTGTCATTAAATCTCAGGCAGAAGTAAATTCTTCGGCTGCTTCGAGGCATAATATCTGATTTTGATCAATAAATTCAGTTCTTGATGGAATACTTCGAGGCACAGGTGGCGCTTTAGTTGGTGGGAAGAATCAATTTGCTTCCATCTGTGGCGGTGAAGGGTTTCCTGATAAAACACTTTAGATTTTCCTTTAATCTGTGCTTTGAGTCGGGGATTAGGCTTTTGATAACCGTCTTAGCCGTAATCCCCACTCATCTGTCCATTCATTTACTGCTCTGGTCCATTTTTGCGACTGATACTCTCTTTCTAGGATTGTTCGATGCTTTCCAGGTTCAACAGGGGCATGCTGTATCATCGGCTCATGAAACCTTAATGAATACATGATTTAACATCCTGTGGTTGATTTCCTTTGACAAATCGAAAGAACGAGAGTCGTCACCCTCGTCCTTCTAATCTTCTTCAGATATGGCGAAAAGAACCTTAGACTTGCAACATACAAACAAAATCATGAAATCCTGCGTTTATATGGGCAAATCTGCATCGGAGGGTGTGCGGAGGAAAGGGGCGATCGGAGCCGTCGATCGCACTATGATCGACGGCCGGGAGCGATTTGGAAATTCAGCGGCGGAGGAGGTTTGACGGGGCCATAAAATCAGGTATTTAAATGTGAACCGTTGATCTACAGAGATCGACGACGGAGATGGAATTTTTTATCGCGTCGGGACCCAGTTAAATAGTACGCAACTAGGTTAAAGGTCGGGCAGCTTTAGTGAAGGGCAGCCGTTGGATACGAAGGATCAGATCGAACGGTGATCGCTGATTCTGCTGGGCGTCCATGGTACGATGGATAATGCGTGGGGACTGACTTTATGCGGCGGTTTTGAAACAGTGCCGAAGACACGTGTAGGCCAGCATATGGAATCGCTGGCCGACGGGAAAAAACCACCAACCGGCGGAGGGTGGTGCGGAATGAAACCGGCGGTTTTTTGGAATCAGCGCGGGAAAAGGGGGGTCCACCAGGCAAGCCGCGTTCCGCTCCGTCGGATCTATGGAGCAGATCAACGGCCCAGGTTGAATCACGCAGTTAACCACGTGACTTTAATATTTCACGTTAAAACTTTATAAAATGGGTTTTTTCGAATTTTTCAAAGGAAAATGGACGGAGAAAGGTTGTATTTTCGGTTTAGCACCTAAGGACTGAGTAGTTGGTCCCGACGCTCGGGTATATGGGGGAAAAAGCCAGGGGCTTAGCCCACGGGGGCTAAAAACCTTAATACACAAAAATATGTATTTTTCACGGTTTTTTCAATGATTTTCCAAGGAATTAAGGTTCCGATAAGGTTAAAAAGTGGGTTTTTAACCTTGGGAAAATGAAATTTATGAAGGGATAGGGGAAGAACATGGAGATGCGGGGTTTTCATGGGTGGAAGGGAAAAATAGAGAATAAGGTTAGCTTGGAAGCAAGGGAGGGGGAAAAGAGGCTGCAGTAGTATTAGGCTTTGGATTTTTGCAGGATATCAGAGGTTTTGAAGAGGGAAAAAGCTATGAAGATTAACCAGAAGCTATGGATTCATCAAAAAGACTTCAAGCACTAGAAATTTCAGGACTGAATTTGTTTCTTGAAGGCTGCAAAAATCATTTAGCGACCAGCTGATATGATAGAAAAATATGGGTGGCTAACAATGGCTCCACTTGGGGATGGTGCCTTCTTGAAGGCATCAAGAATTCAGACTTGATTTCTCTGGAATGTTGACCATGTGCCTCATCCATTGAATTTCTCTTGCTTTGCTCTGAACAATAATATCAATCATGAAAGAAAAATGAACTTTCATCAATACAACTTCTACCTACCCAATCCTACTGATCTAACATTTTTTCTTCATCAGAGTGCACTTGGATTGGAAAAATCTTTTCACAACATTTTATTCTTTTGAAAGCATAAAAACTAATCTACTTCTACTCCTTATTTCTCCTTGAACTCAGATTAAACAGTTGAGCTCAAATATTTCTCTACCTAATCTACTGTCTGTTGGGATTAAACTGTCCAACAGATTTTCATTCTCTAAATTATAAGACAGAAATTTAAAAACAGTCAAGTTAAGATTAAGTTGTTTAACTTGTTGTGATCTATGGCATAAAAACAAGCTGCACATAGATTATTATTTGCAGAAAATTAAAAAACAAAATGGAAGGCTTAAGATCTGAAAGTTTCTCATCATGGCCTTCTCCTTTCTTCACAGCTCTGTTTTTGCTTTTTTTTTGAGCTTTTTCTTTGCTTTTGTTTTGGTTCATATTTTGAGCTGATTAGAACCAGATTTACACTTTCTTTGACTCAAAAGATAAAGCAGTTTTGAGTCATCATCTATTGGAAACTTTGGTTCAGATTTTGAGTTTATTTGAACCTTCAATTTCTATCCTAATTTATCTACTAATAAGCCAAGATTGAACATTTTGGCAAATCATATTTTCTACCCTATCAGCAATAAATTGAAAACTAGTTAGTCAAGTTTAGGCTGTTTGACTAGCTAGAAGTGTGTTTTAGGAGTGGCATTTGAGCTTGCACACTTTCAGATTTGTTTCTCTTTTGGGCATGGGGCTTTGCCTTTCTTGTTTTCATTTCTGCCCTCTTTTCTTTATTTTCTTTGTTTTTGTATTTTTGATCTTTCATAACTTTGAATGCAATGGTGGATGGACTATTCACAATGGAAAAGGTAAAAGGCTTTAAAACATAAAATGGATCAAGAGAAGTAATGCTTAAGCATCCTGCCATTGACAGGACCCCCAAACAATTCTGATCCATCCATCTCCTGTAAGAGAAATGCATTGTTACCAGCAACTGAATGAATAGAGTAAGGGCCAAGCCATAGGTGATCAAATTTTCCATGCTTTCCCTTCTCTTCCCTCCTTGAGTCCCACTTCAAAACTTTGTCTCCAACATTAAAATTACTGGCCTTAGTTCTTCTGTCAAAAAGCTTTTTAATGTTGTCTTGTTTGTGCAATGCTTTGTTATACACTTCCTCCCTGGCCTGTTGAAGATGAATGGTCTGATTTATTCTTCTGGTCATGTCATTTTCTTCAGCCTGCAACTCTTGAATCAACTTCATCACTGGTACACCAAGGCTGTTTGGAAAAATTGCATCTGTACCATACACAAGCTAAAAGGGTGACATACCAATAGATTTCTTCAAAGTTAATCTGTCAGCCCAAAGTGCATGGATCAGCTTTGTGTGCCAAGACTTTTTATTGTCCTCCAACAGTTTCTTGATTATGTTCACTAAGATTTTGTTGGAAGATTCTGCAAGTCCATTACCTTGAGGGTAATAGGTCGTGGAATGCCCCAATGTTATATGGTATTTATGACAGAAGTCCACCATTTTCTTTGATCCAAATGTTGCTGCATTATCTATGATTATCTTGGTAGGACAGCCAAATCTTGAAAGAATGTTGTTCTCCATGAATTTTATGATAACTGAGTCATTGGCTTTCCTACAAGGAATGGCTTCTATCCACTTAGTGAAGTAGTATGTGGCTGTGAGAATCCACCTATGCTGGGCAGAAGATGGTGGATGGATTTCTCCTATGAAGTCAAGTCCCCACTGTTGAAAAGGAGCTTCAACAGTGATTGGATGCAGAGGAAGGGGTAATACTTTTCTCTTGCCTTCGAACAATTGGCATTTATGGCAAGTCGTGGTCATCTTGTGTACATCAGGAAAAAGAGTAGGCCAATAGAAACCAGCCCTCAGAATTTTGTTGGTTGTTGCCTTCCAGTATAAATGACCTCCACACTCTCCTTCGTGGAATTCCTGCTTAACCCTTTCTGCATCAAACTCAGGCAAACATTTAAGCAATATACCACTTGCATTTTTCCAATAAAGACATTTATCAATAATGCAATAGTTTACAGCTTTCAATTTTAAGAACCTTGCCTTTGTTTTTGATAAACCAGGAGGTGCATTTAAATTAAGAAAAACATAGACAATATCAGCATACCAAGGGGAATTCATAAAATGGTCTTCAATAATGGGAGTCAAGAATTCTTCTTGGTTATCCAAAGCATTGATCATGTTAATATCAAGAACTTCACAATTTGATTCAGCCATTAATCTAGCTAGACCTTGGCCTTTGATGAGTTTAGTGGGTTTTATTTCTAAATCATATTCAAGGATAACAGCAATCCAATTACCTCTCTTACCATCTGGGTCCTGTGTTAGAATTTCTTTAACAACTAAATTTGGGACAAAGGCAATAATGTGTGAGTGAAGGATGTATACTCTGAAGTCTTTCAATGCTTTGACCAAAGCAAAAGCTTGTTTTTCCATAATGTTATACTTCAAAGGGGCATCCCTCAATGCCTTACTAAAGAACGCAATAGGCTGCTCTTGTCCTTGTGGGTTTTTCTGTAAAAGGACAGCTGCAATGGTATGTTCTGATGCAAATGAGAAGATATAAAAATCTTTTGAAAAATCAGGACTTATGAGAACCGGTGTTTCGGTTAATGCTTGTTTCACCAGCTCAAAAGATGTCTTTGCTTCCATGGTCCATTTCACCCCTTGCTCCTTCTTCAACATGTTTGTGATATTCCTAAGGAGCTCAGCTAGGTTAGGGATGAACCTTCTCAAAAAGTTGATCTTTCCAATGAAAGACTACAACTCTTTGATGTTTCGAGGATGAGAGATTTGCAATATGGCCTCAATCCTCTTTGGATCTATCTTTATACCCTCTTCTGAAATAATGTGCCCAAGAAGTTTACCTTCTTGGAGACCAAATAGTGTTTTCTTAGGGTTTAAAGATATTCCAAACTTTCTGCACTTCTCGAAAAATTTTCTCAAATTTTCTAAGTGTTCTTCATCTGTTTTTTAAAACACAGTGACATCATCAAGATAGATAATGATGAAGAAACCCAACTCTTCCGAGAATGCTATGTCCATGGCTCTTTGAAAGGTTGCTCCAACATTCATTAGACTGAAAGGCATTTTCACATACATGAAAGTGCCCCATGGTGTAGTAAAGGTTGTCTTTAATTGATCAGCAGGGTGAACTAAGATTTGATTATACCCTGAATAGCCATCCAACAAAGAAATTCTTCTAGACCCTACCACCCTTTGTAAAATATGATCCATTTTTGGTAAAGGGTAGTTGTCCTTTAATGAAGCTTTGTTTAAATCTCTAAAGTCTATACAAAGCCTGATTTCTCCAGTCTTCTTCCTAACAGACACCAGATTAGATACCCATTCAGAATATCTAATAGGGACAATAATACCAGCATCAAACATTTTCATGATTTCCTTCTTAACCAAAGGCAGTTGCACAGGGTTTATTCTACGCAGTTTCTGTTTGAATGGTTTTTGGTTTTCTTTAAGAGGGATTTTGTGCTGTATTATTTTGGTGTCATAGGACTTAATATCTTCCTAACTCCATGCAAAAACATTAGAAAATTCCTTAAACAACTCTATATATTTGAGTTTAATATGAGCTGGCAAAGTTTTGGACAGTTTTATCATTTTCGGTTTTTCCTCACTGCCAATATTGCATTCCTCTACCTCCGTCTCTACAGGTTCCAGTTTAGGCTTTTTGGCCACGTCGTTAAAATCGAACAACTCCTCTAAAGGTGTTAGACCACTTGGCAAACTTTCATCTTTGGAATGCAGAGTTTCTAATTCTTCTGTTTCTAATTCTGCACTCAATTCTGCTTCGTTTCCAAGTTTTCTAGTCTGAAGGTTAATGTTGACAAGCTCAAGAGAAGGCTCTTCCTCACCAAGAAAATTTTCTTCACTGCAGTCTGTCTCATAGTCTGAATCCGAACTATGCAGTTCAAATTCATTTCTGAATTGCATGAAGTCTTCTATTTGTTTATCTCCGTCAAACACCTACCAATATTTTTTATTATCAGGCACAGCTGGTCTAAATTTTATTTGAGGTGAACAATCATCGATCTGATATGGCGTTAAACATGTCCTAGCTGCAAAGGCCAAATTGTGGGCTATAAGATTTCTTTTTCTCGAGACAAAACTCAGTGTGGAGCTCTCAAACGTTTTCAAAAGATCCATGACATCATTCTGATAGGCCCTAAGTCTGGGATGATTGGCATTGTAGTCCCCATTGACTTGCCTAATTATTAACTCAGAATCCCCATACACATTTATTCTTCTGGCTCCTAACTTCTTCAGCAACTGTAAGCCTAAGAGCAGGGATTCGTATTCTGCTATGTTGTTTGAACACTGAAAGTTCAATTTGCAAGAAATACATTCTGTGTGCTTGCTATCAGTGTTAGTAATCTAGACACCCGCACCAGCATTTGTTCTAGTGCATGACCCATCAAAATACATAGTCCAGAGAGGATCATTTTCAGTTTTATCAGTTTGGTGCATCTCCTTTGTATGATTTGACTCTTCAAGTTTTTCATCGGGTTGAGGATTTTTCTCTTGACTATCAAGATTTAAGTTTAATGGATTGATGATTTGTAGTTCAAGACCTGTGCTTGGTTTGCTAAGGTTTTCGAATACAAAAAACTGTTTTGACACTTGAGTGTTGTGTTCTTCTTCCTCTTTTTCAGCCATTGATCCCGTTAAAGTGATTTGTTCAGGGAGTGTTTCATCATTAAACATGATAAAAGAATCAAGGCCTATACTCATAGAATACAGAGGGGAGTTTTGAGGTCTGTCTTGACTTGTAACCGTGTATTGCATATGAGACTCCCTATAAAGTCTTCTAGTCTGATTGAAAAAAGGGATAGTCGCATAGGTCATGTCCATCTGCATGGTACGTTGTAACTTAGCCCCCCAAGATCTTGATAAAAGCATTCCATACTTTGGGGGTACATCAGCCACAACAACATCCATTACCAAACACTTGGCTGGAATTTGGGCTAAATTAACACAGAGGTCTTTGATCAATCCTAGACATTTAACTCTGCTTGAGTCAAAGGAGTATAGGTCTTTGTAAGGTCTGGTAATTTCAAGACCCAGGCTTTCCATTACAGCTTTTGGCATTAAATTATGGGAAGCGCCTGAGTCATGCATAGCATTGTGTAGAATTTTGTCATGAATGTTCAAACTTACATAAAAGGGAGGGACAGGCCCCTCTTGGAATTTACCTTCAATCTTTGGACCAAAAATCAGCTCTGGTTGGTCATCACTAAGATTGAGAGTATCCTCGTTTTCCTCTATGTTCAAAGCCTTCAAAATTTTGGACCTATATACATGTTGGGCAGCTAACTCAGTCAAAGGAACAGAAATTTTGATCTTTGAGATTTCCTGTTCCAGACTGAAAGGAATTTGATTCTTTAAGGTGCTGGTTTCAGCCTTGTTTACTGCCACTTTATCAGCAACAACAGCTTGCTGATTTGTTTTATCTACAGTTGACACAACGGTTGAAGAAGGAGTACTAGCTGAAGTGTTAGTACTACTGATGTTTGCACTGTGTTTTTCAAGATTTTGAGTGTCTTTTCCCTTACCTTTACCAGAATTATCAGCCACTGTTTTGTCCTTTTGTTTGATCGTTTTAGGCTTGGTTGCAGTGCTGCTTTGAGAAGATTTGTCAGAGGTTTCTTTGTTGGGGGTTTGTCGACTAGAATTACTTCTGAGGTCATACTCTCTTTGAGGTTCACTGATGGCATTTTCCATGTCTTGATAATGATTTTTATCATCATCTCTTTTGTCATCATGAGGTGTATAAAGACCTTGTTTCCTATCATTATGAATCTCGAAGTCATCATCATCTACCCCAAATAGGTTCATACCATCATCCTCTGTTATTTCATCTGTTTCCTCAACCTCACTTAAATAGTTTTGATGAAAGGGAGGAGTGATCTGCTGATCATCTTCCCTTGGTCTGTTTAGAGGTTGGTTCCTTCTCGTATTTTGATTCTGGTTTTGGTTTCTGTTTTGAGGAGCAGTTTGAATTTGACTTGCTTGTGCTCTCTCAAGAATGCTCATTTTCTTCATCATTTCTTCCATCATTCTTTCCATTTTTGAGATTGAGGTAGTAGGGGTGGATTCCTCTCTAAAAGATACTCTCTTTTCAGATTTCATCCTTTCTCTCTTCTCCATCAAGTTGACTTCTACAGAAAGAGCACCTCTTTTCATGTCTTCAAGAGTTGCAAAATCTCTTTCTCTTAATGAATAGGTCATATCAGCATCAAACCCTTCAGGAAACTTGTTTAAAGCTGAACCTTGTGGAGGTTTTAATTCTGGGGAAAGTGCATTATACACACTGTTAAATCTGGTACAATAAGCATGTACACTTTCCCCTGGGTTCCTATGGAGATTGTTATAGTCAGCAAGAACTTGTAGAGGGTTCTTCCTCACTTCCCACTTGTTTAAGAATGTTTGATGGAAGCCTTGGAGATTATTGATACTGTGGGGGGCTAGGGCTTTAAACCATTTTCTTACTTCTCCCCCTAAACTCTGAGCAAATAATCTGAGTTTGACAGAATCATCATCGACTTCATTTATGTCAAAGTAGTCATTCATATTGTCCACATGTTGTGATGTTGTTGTAGTATTGCTAGCATCATATAATGGAATTTTGGACTGATAGTCTTGTGGAAGATTGACTAATGGTACAGGAAGGACTAAGGGAGCATACCATGCTGCCATGATAGGTGGTGGGGTGGGCTGAAGTGGAGTGGTTTGAACAGTGGATGTAGGGTGAGCAGATGTGGATGGACTAGTGGTAGATTGCTGAGCTGATCTTGGATGAGAGACACCTAGATTATAAAGAAAATGTAAATCAGGAGGTGTTGTTTCTCTACTACCAAGATGTTCACTTGTTTCAGGTAATGAAAGTGAAGTCCCAGAATCTAGCTGATCTAACTCACTGAATGACCTAGTCCTAAATGGATTAACTAAGTCAGCTTGTGAGTGTTGTAAAGCTGAAATTTTTTCAGGAACTAATTTAGCTCTTGGGGGTGATCTGAAAACAGTTGATATTTTTATCCTAGGAGACTTCCTAAGGATTTTTTCTGGGTTATCAACTATTTCAGGTGGATCAAGGTCAAGATGGGCTCTAGTGTGATTCTTTCTAGGAGCCACTATGCTATTGTTTTTAGACCCAAATAAATTAGACAAGTTCAACCAGATATGACAATCTTTGAGAGGTTAACTAGTCTGTTTTCGCAATTTTAATCCTGCAGCCTTCTCACTAAGTTTGAAGGATATTGCAATAATAAGGGTTCTTCCCAGTGGAGTCTTAAGGTCTGTTCAGGATTGTGGAGTCGCCAGGTGGAAATTTTAGAGTGTTTTCAAAGAGATACACTGTCCACCACAGTGCTTGTGATACATCCTTTTTCAAGGATATCCCGAAACACAATAAACTCTAACCAGAGATTGACTGGGAGGGCATTCACCAGATATGTCACCTCTAAAAGAGGATGAGATCAGGAGGCTACCTGGCCCTTTCCAGACTCTTTCTAAGAGTATGAGGTAAAACACATCCAATGGTAAATGAAATTTAAGGGCAAGTGTTCTACTACCAATCTGAAATGTTTTGGGTATTTTCTGAGTTATTTTTATTTGTGGTTTTTAAGAATATCCTAACTTTGCTTCAAAACTTAGCTACGGTTATGAGACAAAGAGAGTCTACTCTTATGGCTAAGCCACCTGTTCTTTCAAGGTTAGATGAGGACCTATCAGAATCCTAGTGTTGACCTAGATTGTCAGTGATTCAAACAGGCTTCATCATGATTACCATTTCTTGGTAGTGCTTGAAAAGGCTGCTTTTTACTCTCAAATTTTTGTGTGAAAATTAAGGGAAAATGAGATGAAAACTCAACTAAAGTCCCTAGCGGAGTCACCAGAAATGTTAGGTCTCTGTAATAAGCAAGATTGGCAAAAGTTCGATCACAGAGTTAACATCGTTTCAACCAACTTTGGGATTCTAGGATCTAGCCCTCCTAAATCCGGAGAGGGATCTCTCCAATATGTACAAAGATGGATTTGTCTTTGAAGTTTGGGGTAATGATATTAGGCTAGTTATGAGGTCCAAGGGTTTGTTTGGTTTTTTGGATGGTTGAACATAGTTGCTGTCTGAGGCGGAAAGATCTATATGCAAATAGGTTCAAAAGTGAGAAGTTGCAAGTAACCAGAATAAGCTTTGGCTAAGATGAAAGATGATAGCAGGTTTTCAGTCCATTGGGCTATGGAGTCATAAGAGGATTTAATTGAAACAATCAGGTTCAAGAGTGGTCTATGGGGCAAGTCATCTATGCCTAAGGATCTCTTTAAAGTTTGATTTATGGAATGGAGTGATACAATAAGAAAGGGAAATGACAGATGCAGAACAAAGAGCAACCTAGGATCTGGTAAGTACTTTGAAACGCATCCACGGACCAGCATCAAGAAAGACAGATGAAAGCAACCAGGACCAGGCATTAAAACTAGCCATCCTTCTGGAGACACTTCCTGGTTAGAAATACATAAAAACAAAGGAAACCGTTAATAAAATCTGAGAGAGACTAACTAGTCAGCTCACCAAGACAAATCCTCTCCATTTTCATTGGTTGGTGCAAGGATAATCACAAAGACAATACGTAATGGCCTAAGATCCTCGATAAGTACTTTGAAACTAGTCACTTTTAACATAACTTTAAGGAAACAATCAAATAGTCGATAAATAAGAAAGGGACCTTGTGGCTAACCGCTAAATTCCCTCAGTTCATCTTCACACAACATATATTAAAGAAAGCAACATTATAGCACACATTCACCATGCGAAGGATGAGGGAAATGCCAACATTTCATGCTTATACTCAAATCCAGTTCATCTATTTTCCAAATAATACGTATGTTAGGAAGAAAACATCTCGAATAAAGATTTCTACCATGTATATTGTCATCGGTATACAATAGGTCCTAACCTTGTTTAAACTCGGTTTCCTTACGTAAAATGAAACAAAATGGAAACAAATAAAAACATGTTGTTGTACTGTAATAATAATATCACTCATTGTGATAATTGCAGATCCCATAAATCAACTTGTATTGATGCTCCAAACCGGTTACAATCTTCAAATCCAGTGTGTCAATTCATCTTTCTTTCGAAACCTAACTTATCTATTAGAAGCAAAGCTCCAAGAGCTAGTGAAATCCTATCTACAATCAAGGGTCTTCAGCTCAGTTACAATTACAATGCTTTAGCAATTACATTAACACCCAACCCCTCACTCATCTTCTATTGAAGTATTTATAGTAGGATGAGGAGGTGAGATCTGAATAAAAGATCTCAAAATCAATTAATGCAGAGTTAATGTCTTTCTTGGCCCTTGGGGGCTCAATGAAGAAACCATACAGGTGTTTCACTCCATTAATTGGTTTACACTTGTGAATTAAGCTCGGAGGGAGCTTTTTTTGACCTTTTGAGGCTCTGTGTACAATTAGGGTTATTCTGCAGACATTTTGTCATTAAATCTCAGGCAGAAGTAAATTCTTCGGCTGCTTCGAGGCATAATATCTGATTTTGATCAATAAATTCAGTTCTTGATGGAATACTTCGAGGCACAGGTGGTGCTTTAGTTGGTGGGAAGAATCAATTTGCTTCCATCTGTGGCGGTGAAGGGTTTCCTGATAAAACACTTTAGATTTTCCTTTAATCTGTGCTTTGAGTCAGGGATTAGGCTTTTGATAACCGTCTTAGCCGTAATCCCCACTCATCTGTCCATTCATTTACTGCTCTGGTCCATTTCTGCGACTGATACTCTCTTTTTGGGATTGTTCGATGCTTTCCAGGTTCAACAGGGGCATGCTGTATCATCGGCTCATGAAACCTTAATGAATACGTGATTTAACATCCTGTGGTTGATTTCCTTTGACAAATCGAAAGAACGAGATTCGTCACCCTCGTCCTTCGAATCTTCTTCAAATATGGCGAAAATAACCTTAGACCTACAACATACAAAAAAAATCATGAAATCCTGCGTTTATATGGGAATATCTGCATCGGAGGGTGTGCGGAGCAAAGGGTCGATCGGAGCTGTCGATCGCACTATGATCGACGGCCGGGAGCGATTTGGAAAGTCAGTGGCGGAGGAGGTTTGACGGGGCCATAGAATCATGTATTTAAATGTGAACTATTGATCTGCAAAGATCGACAGCGGAGATGGAATTTTCGATCACGCTGGGACCCAGTTAAATAGTACGCAACTAGGTTAAAGGTCGGGCAGCTTTAGTGAAGGGCAGCCGTTGGATGCAAAGGATCAGATCGAACGGTGATCGCTGATTCCGCTGGGTGTCCATGGTACGATGGATAACGCGCGGGGGACTGACTTTATGCGGCGGTTTTGAAACAGTGCCGAAGACACGTGTCAGCCAGCGTATGGAATCTCTGGCCGACGAGAAAAAACCACCAACCGGTGGAGGGTGGTACGGAATGAAAACAGCGGTTTTTTGGAATCAGCGCAGGAAAAGGGGGGTCCACCAGGCAAGCCGCGTTCCGCTCCGTCGGATCTGTGGAGCAAATCGACGGCCGAGGTTGAATCACACAGTTAACCACGTGACTTTAATATTTCACGTTAAAACTTTATAAAATGGGTTTTTTCAAATTTTTCAAAGGAAAATGGATGGAGAAAGGTTGTATTTTCGTTTTAGCGCCTAAGGACTGAGCAGTTGGTCCCGGCGCTCGGGTATATGGGGGAAAAAGCTAGGGGCTAAAAACCTTAATACACAAAAATATGTATTTTTCATGGTTTTTTCAATGATTTTCCAAGGAATTAAGGTTCCGATAAGGTTAAAAAGTGGGTTTTTAACCTTGGGAAAATGAAATTTATGAAGGGATAGGGGAAGAACATGGAGATGCAGGGTTTTCATGGGTGGAAGGGAAAAATAGAGAATGAGGTTAGCTTGGAAGCAAGGGAGGGGAAAAATAGGCTGCAGTAGTATTAGGCTTTGGATTTTTGCAGGATATCAGAGGTTTTGAAGAGGGAAAAAGCTGTGAAGATTAACCAGAAGCTATGGATTCATCAAAAAGACTTCAAGCACTAACAATTTCAGGACTGAATTTGTTTCTTGAAGGCTGCAAAAATTATTTAGCCACCAGCTGATATGATAGAAAAATATGGGTGGCTAACAAGGCTCCTGAGTCCAACATGGCATTATGCAATGTCATGTCATGAATGCTAAGGCTAGCATAAAAAGGAGGTACCTCCTCATTTTGATCATCCTATAATCTTGGACCCAAGTATATGGTTGGATGATCTTCTTTAATATTTAGGATATCAACATCTCCTGGTTGTGAATTCATCATTTTCACAATTCTACTTATGTATTCATTCACCTTAAGAATTTCGCCAAAAGGTACTGGAAATTTGATCTTAGATATCTCATTCTCTAAACTAAAAACAAAAGCATATTTTTTAGTCTCTTTGACAGGAGAAGGAGGTGGTGTTTCTTTCCTAACCTCAGCAGCCTTGGGGGCATCTTTCTTGGGTTGTGCTTTGTTTGCAGTAATTGGCACATTTTTGTTTCTGAGGTTGTATTGTTTCTGCATTTCAAAGATTGCATGTTGATACCCTTTAAAATAATCATATGGTTCCTCACCCTTATTCACTTCATGGTCTGACTCATCATGTTCCTCCTTAGTTAAAAACATTCCTGACATGTTCTCATCTAAGCAATGAATTGAGTCTTCTTGTATTTCAGGCTGATCTCCTTCATCAACTAAGTTTTCCTGAAAAAGATGCCTTACTTGAGGGTCAGGTAGCTGATTTATGTTTTCCCTTGGACTTTGTTGGTTTTGAGGTCTTCTAAATTGAATATTTCTAAACTGAGGCTCATGTTGTGCAGGAGGAGAAGAGGCATTACCAAGGGCAATCCTATCCATCATTTTTTCCATTGTATTCATCATGGAATAAAATTTGTCATCAGAGGTGGAAGGCTTATATTCTTCTTTTAACTTACTCTTACGCATCTTATACTTTTTTGCTGCTATCATATTGACCTCTACCTTCACTGCATCATTTTTCATTTTAGTGAGTGAAGGGGATTCTCTCTCTCTCAGCAATATAGAAAATTCATAATCAAAAGCTTCGACATATCTCAGCTGAGCTGCTCCTCAAGGAGGCTTGAGATGGGCAGGGATTGAGTCATACACTTTGTTAAATCTCTTTGAGAAGTTTTGAATAGTTTCATCAAAAAATCTCTTCAAACTATTATACTCAGTGAGGGCTTGTACAAGATTGGTTCTATTTCCCCACTTCCTCAAAAATATATATTCAAATTCATTCCAATTATGTAGGCTTCCAGGAGTAAGGGCTTTGAACCACTTCCTAAATTCACCAGTAAAGCTCTGAGAAAACAATATCATCTTCACATCCTCATGGTCAACCTCCTCCCTGTCTATAAAGTCATTGAACTAGTCTGCATGCTCTTCAGCTGTAATCTCTTCATCTCTTCCCCAAGTTTTGATTCTAGCAGAATATTTGCTAGGAATGGCATTTAAGACAACTGGAAGGGAAAGAGGAGCATACCTAGCAGGTGCAGTAGGTGGAGGAGGCACATTTAATGCCATGATGAATGGGACTATCGTATTTTTAGGAACATCAATAGTAGAGGAAGAGGAACTGTTAGGAGGAGGGTCGTTTGGCCTTTGTTGTCCACTGAAAATTGAACTGCAATCAGGAAGAGGAAAAGCAACTTTACTTCTTAACAAAATTTCAAAAGGTTCAAGTTCCTTCAACCTATCCAAAGACTTTTTCTCTAACAATAACTCTGAAGTGACTGCTTCCCAAAACTCTTCTTTATATTTTTGTGTCATTAAGGCAGAGGTATCAATACCTCTCCTATGTAGGTCTAAGACAATTTCAGTTAATTATTTTTCACTTTCAGACCTAAACAAGACTTCCTGAATTTTATCATCAAAATTTTTATCTTCAGGACTTCTTAAAACTTCAGAGGGTAAGGATTTTGTATGAAATGGAGTACTTGATACTGCAGAAATTCCTTGACTGCCTCTAGATATGGTGTTTGGATTATACACAATGGTAGGTGGATCTGGTTCAGGATTACTCCTCGTGTATCTCCTTCTCGAAGCCACCTTTGATCATATGAATTTTGAATGGAGTCACCAAGGTAGATGCAGTCTCGAACAACTTCCTGAGCTTCTCCTACCTTCATTCAAAATTTTGGGAAAGTATAATCTTCAAGCTCCCGGCAGACGCACCAAAATGTTATCAAAAAATTGCACCTAATAGGCTGCTAACCAGACAACTTCATGTAACTGTTTCAAACCAATCTTGTCACTTAAGCTTATCCTCTTCATTCTGAGAGGGCTCTCTCAAAAGGGTTAGATTTAGATGGCTAACTCTACTTGGAAAGAAAATTGTTTGTAATATGTATAGGTTGAAAATAGTATCAGTCTGCAAACATTGGGCTTATGGAGTCAACAATTTCAGCCATTCAGTAGTAATTTCACTTGACATGGAAGCTGAGGCAGGTTAAATTTTTCAGCAAAAGTACACACACATGAAACAGGAAATCACACAGTCAATTCATCTATAAAGGAATTCAGAGCATTAGATGAATGAATTTTGAGTATTAAATATGAAAACCACTACAAATGGTACACATAAAATATATAGATAATATAGACACTAAAAAATCAATCAAAATCTCAGGTTGGTCAAGAAACAAGTCTTTGTATTACTTAAAATAGTCAATTTACATAAAGCTGCAGTATTGCTAAAAACTCTCCAACCCTTAACAAATTCGAATCTTTGCCCTTTAATAGACTTGTTAAATGTTGTGATGATCTGCCTCTTGGCTAGATTCATCAAATTTACCCTATTGACACCTTGCATGACAATAAAACATCTATTTTAATGAGAAATTGACAGATATCCTACTTGACAGTCCTTTTCCTAATAGGACTCAAACTGTTCATTATTACATTAACAACCTTATCTCCAAAAAAAATTTACATCTTTGACAACTATGCCTTCACATGTTCGAATAGGTTGTGATGCCACTCATCACTACATGACATCTTAATTGACCTCCTCTAAAACTCGAAACAAAACCTATTTTTTAGGAAAACTTGTCCTTATTTTCAACGAGGGGTTTGGCTGATGAGTTGGCTTCATCACGTGGTCTTTAAGTCTTGGATGACTGCTAGAAAGATCCCTTGAACCTTTTAAAGTACCCAGTTGTCTAAAAGTGGACAAAAACCCGCTCATATAGCTTCAAAATAGTACGCTACGAAACTATGACAGTTTTGTAGCGTACTTTCGTAGTGTTGCAAAAATGCCTTTTCCATCAATCTTTCTGATTCTTTTCTCCCACATGATGTTCATTATGCCTTAATAAATCCTCCATACCATTTTCACCTCTTTTAAGCTCCCAAAACTGGTTCAAAATGCAAAAAGGAAAGCTATAGTAGTTTCATAGCGTATACCTATTCTTTAAGCCCATGAATGCTAAGAAACCGCTAGAAACAGTGAAAATTTCAGATTTCTGTGTAACTTCAAAAATATACATTCCAGGTGTAAAAAATTAGTTTCTAACATGCCATTAGCCTTCAAAATCATAAACTAGCTCACACTATGATTCTTGATGGGTTTCTTCCTCATTGATGATGAGTTGAGCAATTGGCTCCTCAACAAGGCCTTTTTTCTCCAACTCCTCATAGATTAGTTCAAGTTGTTCCTGGAGGTCTTTAACCTGATCCTTCAACTTCCTGTTAGTCGATTTCAAATGAAATTTCATTTTCCTGACATGCTTCACCTCCTTCCTCAATGGCATTGTTCATTTGATAAACTGTTGTGTATTATCTAGGGTCTTGGAAACACTGTCAACCTGCTCTTCCCAAATCTCCTTCATTTTTTCAAATTGAAACTTATGTACATTGTGTTTCCTTGCTTCTTTCTTCATAACAACAATTTCATGGTTGGCCAACTTCAAATTTTCTTCAAGGATTTCAAACTCTGTTTTTTCCATTACTTTCTCTTTTCCTTTCTTTGATTTGCTAACTGTATCTTTCTTTGCAGGTGATGAAAGATCAATGATGTCTTCTGGTGGTTGGACTGTGTCAGTAGGTGGATGAACCTCCTTACTGCTCTCTAATAGCTTTCTAGCATTCCTTGTCATGGCATTTCTTGCTTGGAACATAAAACCTACATCTTCTCCTTCAAATTATAGTTTCTTTGCAGATTTGGCTTTCTTTAGTTTATGTCCACCTTCCTCTATATCCTCAGCCTGGACTATAGGAGTCTCTTCTATGTCAATGGCATGTAATATGTCTTCTAGATTTCCGTTACCTACTGCTTTGTCTTCTATAGCCATTGTTTTTTCTTCTAAAGCCACTTTTTGACTCCTTGTCATCCTTTTGGTTCCTTTTTTACTCACAGCTTGTTTTTGTTTTGCAAGTTTGACCACTTTTGATTTATGTTTTGCAGGTGGGACATTGGGTGTATCAAAACTCTGCAATTTCTTTGTTTCTATCACGACTGGTTCACTTGGTTCTACTCTTGCCAGTTCACTTGGTTCTACCACCAATGGTTCACTTTGTTCTGCTACTAAGGGTGATGGGATTCTCCTAGTTTAGGAGTTCTTGAAAGAGTAAAAGTATCCAACTCAAAACCACTAACAAACAAAAATGAAGAACAGTCTCTGCATAGTCTTTGGAACTCATCTAAAACCAGTAGTTTCATTAAACCATGATGAAACAATGAAGTCTCACTCCCTTCAGATTTTGCTTGGACCTTATCTACCATTTTTGATAAACTTCTATGTAAATAGAAAGGTAGATCAAGAGATATCTTACCAGTAAAGTATAGGAGTAGCTTGAAATGGTATGAGTAGACTTTATGATATCTTCCTTCACAAGTAAAATACTATTGGATGATGAGCAACAATTTTGAGTAGTTATCCTTCATGCAGCTCCTTGGAATGGCATTAGTAAGGTCCATTTCATTGTTTTCAGGCTTCATAAACTCTTTGCACTTCTTCATGTTAAACATAAACCCTTTGAACCACTTCTCTTGTCCCCTTGGAATCCTTGTTGCTGCTACAATGACCTCTGGTGTAATGGAACGATTAAGCATCCCCACTTTGGTAGCTATTCCATTGACATTTAAAGAAAATTCTTTGGAAACTTGTACATGGAAAGCTTGTAATATTTCACAAAACTATAAGCATCCTGTCCTTCTGAAGACTTCTACAGCTGTTGGGTCTTCATTGATTAGATTCATATCTACTGGTTCATATATTGGCCACCCTTATTTGTCCTTCTTTTTTCTGCCATGGTTTCTTTAATGCCTTCTCAGCCTCGCTTGATAGTTCTCAGCCTCGCTAGATAGTTTTTAGCCTCGCTTGATCAATGATCTTTGTAAACCTTTGAAAACACCAGCCACAACTTTGGCTCAATGCAATAGCTCTCCAGAGCTCAATATCACGCAAAGAAGGAAAGAAGAATGAGAAATCACTGAATTAGGAAAGATTTTGAAGTTTGATGTCCACTCATAACACAATGATGACTCATACATGCCTAAAATGATGATGATGACTTCAGAACTGACCATATACCTTGATCTTATCCCTCAATGACTCGAATGGTATCTAACTTACCCTTTCCCAAAGATATTCTGACACCAAACAGCTAATTTGAAAAGACAGATAGGAAACCACACTTTTGTAGCGTGTTTAGTGTAAATTTGGATGTTTTCGCTATGAAAGTAGCAAAAGTTTCGTAGCGAAAAGTGTAATTTTCCAGTGTATTTCACTACGAAACTATGGTTTCTTGGCTAAAACCACCATTTCGGTACTAAAACCTTGGGAATTGAAAATTTTCAGAAAATTATGAATGATGTGACATGAAGGGGTTTGAAAGTGAGTGGGTTTGGACCTTAGGGTAAGCGTAAATAAGAAAAATTTAAAATTTTCCTTGACTAAGTAGTAAAAAATTAATCCTACAACCCTATGTTTGACACATGAACCTATATGACTTTGTGAAGTGATGCTTAATTTGTTTAGTGATAACAACAGGTATATTTGTTTGGCCTTTAAAACAAACAATGCTTGCCATATGTCTTTCCTCAACTCACCGCAACCTTAAATCATTCTCGGTAGACATGCATTATTTTTCCTCATTTCCTTCTGATAAAGGAAACACATCTGTAGTTGATTCAATAACAGTTTCTCTATATCCTCCCTGGTTATCTCCATTTGCAGGTATATGTCTTTCTTTGCACCTCATAATTACATATGGAAAACTAGGTTTTCCAGTAAGCCTGCACTCAGGTGATTTCTTTGTTGTCGATGTTACTTGCATTTTTTAGTGCAATAGAATGGGAAAATGAATATCACAAAAGACCCCAGACAATGTCATCTTGTGAATTAGTAGCATTATTAACATTAATAATAATAACAATCTATACTTCTAATAACAAATGCCTCGCTTGGATTCTTACTTGGGACAATCTCATCAAGCGGGGCTTTACAGGTCCCTCTCGCTGGCCCAATTGCAATCAAAACAATGAGACAATACAGCACCTAATGGTCTCCTGCACTCTTTTCAACCTTCTATGGGAAAAGATAAGCTTTCATTACCAATGAAGAAAACCTTCTAGAGACATTATCAACACCATTCGCAATTGGCCAACGACCCCTTACAGTAGTGCTCTCCTCAATGCTCTTTGGCATCTTATTCCAGGCCTTCTACTATGGACTGTTTGGAAAGAGAGAAACAAAAGAATATTCAGGAGCCAAAGCACTTATTTAGAAACAATATGAGGCCTATTCTGCAATAATCTCCAAGAATCCTTGGCCCTTCAAGCCTCGAAGGACGAAGACCTCCCTTCAACGCCTCAGGAAAAAGAAATTTGGGTAAACTGGCATCTCAAGATCCCTCACAGCTCCACCAACAATGCCACAAGCTCTCTGAAAGCCCCAACTGATTGGTCTCCTCCCCCTCCCGGGTTATTCAAGCTTAACATTGATGGTGCTTCAAAGGGAAATCCCAGACAAGCAGGTTTCGGGGGTTTCTTTAGAGACTCTCAAGGCATTCCCATTTCTATTTATTACGGTTCAATTGGTTGGGACACCAATAACTCTGCTGAATTGGAAGGTTTGTGGTAAGGTTTATGCTTAACCCAACAGCATAACCTCTTCCCCATTATCATTGAAGGTGACTCTCAGGTTTTAATCAATATGGCTAACCAACTTCTATGGGGAACCACTGCTGCCAAGGTTACTACCAATTGCAGACTGGCAGCGTGGCTCGAATTATAGAAATTTGGCTCAATACCTATAAGGTTGTCTCGTTCACTCATATCAAACGGGATGGAAACAAATTTGTAGATTTATTGGCTAATATAGGAGTTGAAAGCACCAACACTCTCAAACAAGGCCCCCTTGAGATCCTCCATGAGAGTGCTCTCCTGCAGAACTGCACCACTCTGGTGCACAAAGATAAGGCAGTTCCGGATGCGGTTGATCCAAGGGATTGATGGAACGTACATTCCAAGAGCAGGTGCATGGTGTGGCCACATGGCCACCCACCTGTGCATTTACTCCACCATTTATAAAGCCAACCATCGCATTAACGATGCCAACCCATGCATTGATCCTTGCCATCGAACGAAATGTTCACCCCACCGCCATCTTGTCCCACATCTCTGGTTTAATATGCAGATGGCTCATTCCACCTCTGTTCATGTTCACCTTGCTCATTTTTCTTTGGCTCCTCAGAGCTGCTGCTGCCCCCTTGCATGCGCTGAGCTGAGCGCTCGCATGCACACTGGGAGGCGCTGCTCGCTACTTGGATGCCTAGAAACTTTGCCGAATTATCACTTCTCTCAGAGCGATTTTTGTCTCAAAGCCTATCATTCCAGTCACAGGAGTGACATTCCACTGTCTCTCACTCAAAATCTCCATTTCTTGCCCATCCATCTCAGAAACCTTCACCCAATTGCCAAAATTCCTCGCATTAGGCACAAAATGCGTAGTCGTAGAGGGAGCTCTTGTGGCAGGGAAATTCGCCCCCAGTCCTCTTCTGAAACTGATACTCCGCCTGTGGATGTTGCTTGTGGCCATACCCCTAAAACTCGAACAAAAATAGGGCGAGCTATCCAATAGGGGCCGGTACACTCCACCCATGGCTCTCCCCCTCTCCACCTCGCCTCCACCTCGCAACCTGTCCCCCACTCAGCTGCTCCCCCTGTTACCTTCCGCCACACAACTCAACAAGCCAAATTTAAATTTGTATGCTCCATGGAATGCCCGGTCCTCATCGCCTTTATCACTGTCTCTCTCCAAGAAGAAGATGTCAGCTCTAAGCCCCCAGACATTCCCGCCCCTCAGCCCCCTTCAGCTCATGACAGGACTGTTAGTGAGAATGTCGAGAAGGAACTGACTCGGGAAGGCAAAGCTAAGGAACAGGATAAGGATGTGCCCACTACAGCCACCTGCGCCACCATCGACAACGATGATAGTAGCAGTGTAGAGTACCACTGTCGTGTCGTGGAAGAACCTCCCCCGCCTGCAGATGTCCAGTGAATTCTGCCATCATATCTGGAACACTGCGATTTTGCCCAGATTCATTGGGAGGTCTCATGCATTTTTGTTTAATTCTCCTCTGTTGAACATGAAAAACATTGCTAAGTTTTGTCAAGGTTTTGATTTCATGGTCCTATATGTTACTTTGTTCTTATGTAATGTCGGTTTCCCCAGTGAGGGTGGCACAATCTATGTCTATGGGAATGGCTTCCCCTACTGGGGCAGTCCAAAAACATGCTTTTTGAGTGTCAAACCCAGCCTTCAGGCTCGTTCAGCTGAAGCTGTGGTCACCATGTACTAATATGTTATATAAATAGAATTAGCATTATTCAAAAAAAAACAAAAAAACAAAAAAACAAAAAAAACAAAAAAAAAAAATGCCTAGAAAAACAGCCTGAAGATTTAACCCTAGCATATTTCTCTTACTTGAATATTCTAAGGAAGAATGAATTAGATCAAGACAGTTATCATCCAATTGGCACATCACCTTTTTCATCTTCTTCAGTACTTCTCCTTTTCTTTTCAACTCAACCTTCAATTTTTTCATTGTATGTTGTGATGTCAGTAATTTAGCTTCCATTTCTTGTATTTGTTTCCTTTCAATCACGCATTCCCTTTCTTCCTGAATAATATGAAGGGAAATAATCTTTATCATTTCAAATTGGCTTTATCATAGGATAATACGTAGATAGATCAATACAATAAAACATATATATATATATTATACAATGAAAAATAAGAAATTCAAACATTTCATATTTACTCTATAATTGGAGAATACTGAGCAGCAAGCTAGTATAAGGTAGAAAATAAATTATACAATCAAGGCTCCATACATCAAAAAATTATGTACATTTTTGTAGGGAAATAAAGTAGAATAAAATGTGCTTGTTTTTTTGGCACTGCGATTACTAGCTCGGTTTAAGTGAATACTACACAAGTCTCGCCACTATGGCAAACATGAATAGTTTTACATATTTGCTTGTTCCTTATAGATATTTTTGGAGAAACTCAAGCGTGTGTGGTCTAACAATGAAAAATGAATTACAAAATGACAATCACAATGACAAGCCAATATAAATAAATAGAGTAAACAAAATACCACTATAATAATAGCCTCACCTTGTGAGCCACCAAGTTGTTGAACAACATTTATAAAACATCGATGTAGATCAGGTGACCAACACCTTCTACCCTTCCTCTGTGTTTGAGCTTGAGATGTATGTTGAGTCTTCTCAAGACAATGGGCGATTGATGCAAGGTGCTTATCAGGTTTGAATTTTTTTTGTATCTAATCTATCTCAAGCTAGACTTCTGTGATGCCAACAAAATAATTTTGTGTTTCTGTGGTGATTTAACAGATAGACTACTAGGAAAATGTTCATGTTGTTTAGTTTCCCCCTTTTTAGGGTCCTTTTCTTCTCGAACCAAATTACCATTTTGCTTAAATGAATCTTCTCTTCTACGCTTCCTTTGAAATGTAAACCTAGTAACTCTTCTATGTTCTTGTTGCTCAGGACCCTTTGCATTGGTTTATGGACCCTAGCCCACATTGATATTTGTCATCTCACCATGAAATTTTTTTTTAGACCTTTGTCATAGAAGGCATGCTAGCTAAAATTTCTCACTCACATTCTTGTTCAGCAAGATCCAATCCATCTGATAACCTTGCTTTATTTTCATCACTTTGAACTATCCCTATCAGAGTTGCACCTCCAACATCATTCTTATTATCTGTAGTCTCTAAGGTTACGCCTATATTTTCTTGAGATGAATTCATGGTTTAGCTATATAGTGTATATTGTACACTTACTCCATCCTTAACAAGAAGCTTGCTAGAGGTATTGAAATCAACTTCTGGATTTCCCTTCTCTTCAACATGCTTATTGGTATCCAGTCGAAAAATATTTGCATATTTGTTTTCAACTTTCATGCCTAAACTCCTCGTAGTAAAAGATGCAGCTTTCTCATCTACACCAAAAGTCTAAGAAGTCCAGCTTCCCACACACTTGCTTCTGTATATTATGGAATAAATTATGCACTATACACATCTGGAAAAGACACAATATTTTTTATTTTCTACATTTATAATTTCAATAGTACATGTATCAATCGTAGCTAATTTCTCTCAATACCTAGGGATGCATCAGACTCTGAAGTTGGAGATGATTTTCTATCCAAATGGATTGAACCTCCATCAAGTGTACAAATTTTCCCTGTAGAGGTTACAAATATTGTGCTTTGAGAAAGAAAACACCCATGATTTTCTTTTTGCACATAATTCAAGTCTTAAAAATCAACATTTACATTGGTATTTTCAAACTTGCCACAAGGATATGCCATTGTAATAGAAACATGTTTTCCCCTTGCATGTGTACAGTTTTCCTGCGTTAAACTTGTAGTAGTAGTTATAAGTATATTTTTTTGGCCTTTAAAACAGACGGTGCTTTCCATATGTCTTTCCTCAACTGACCGCAACCTCAAATAATTCTCATTAGACATACATTCTCTATTCTCATTTCCTTCTAATAAAGGCAACACATCTTTAGTTGATTCATTAGCAGTTTCTCTATATCTTCCCTGGTTATCTCCATTTTCATTTATTTGTTGTTCTTTGCACTTCATAATTACAGATGGAAAAATAGGTTTTCCAATAAGCATGTACTCAGGTGATATGGAAGTGGGTACAGAAGTACATTACAAATCCCTCTTTAAGGTAATGTGGAAGTGGAAGATTCCACAGAAAATTAAATGGTTTGGGTGGCTGGCTATGCATAACCGCATACTTACTTGGTAGAATATTCTTAATAATGGATTTGTTGCTCCAAGTGCATGTATCTTGTGTAAAAGGGGGGGGGGGGGGGAGGGGGGGGAGAGAGAGGAGATAAACCACCTTTTCATTAATTTTTTTTATTCTAAGGCCATTTGGAAAGGGGTGATGAAACACCTTAAAATTCATTAAAATTTCATTGTATGACTTCACTCTACAATTGTATTAAAGTATGCATAAAAGATAAAGCATTTATGACTCTTACTTTATATATATATTATGGATCATATGGAGGAGTTGCAATTCCATTCTCTTTTAGAATTGAGATATACAAGTTAAGGAGGACATCATTAAATTTGTGGGACATTTAAACGAAACTAGACCTCTTCCACCACAAAAAGGCTATTGAACCTTCATATAGATAGATGTATGTAATTCTTTCCTGGTTGGTTTTTTTTGATGGGGCTAGTGCTGCTAGGGCATGTGGATGTGGATCAGTGATTTACACAAATCCATCATAATGTCATCATTTCTGGTGGGAAGCAGGCAGGGGGACTAATAGTAGAGCCAAAATCATCACTTTGTGGGGAGTCTTGATTGAGGAAAAATGGTTGGGCATTGAATGTATACAATTTTTTGGAGATGCTAAAGGAATCAATGAATGGGTTATGGGAAATAGTGTTTTCAATCCCCCCATTTAAAAAACTTGACGACTAGAATTAAAATATTGGTAAGACACTTTCAGAGTGTTAACTTTGACCATTTATTCAAAGACCAGAATTAGATTGTTGATTTTCTTTCTAAGAGAGGTATCAATATACAAATAGGTAAGTTTTTTTCTCATCATTTGACAACGTGGTCTTGATCAATGTAGGTTTTTTCAACTATGCTTGATGATTTTGAACAACAACACAGACAATGTTCTAAGGATCACATAATATGGAGGATTTTGATGATGGTTCAACATAGATTATGTTTGCATAAAATTGATGGAAGTTCCTTTTTGTTTTCCAATCTTTATATGGCATATATTTTGATAGGCTACAGGAAGTAACAGAGACATATGTACATGAAATTAGTTTTTAATTTGTGAATCACTGGATTTGTTTTTTTGTGCGAAGACATATTTTCTACAAGAATCAGGTTGCTTTATGTTCTAGCTTATAGGATTTTGATTTGGTGTTTCTTTGAGAAGATTCTCTTACTTTTAAGATGAATGATAAAACTCCAAGATGCATGTACTACTTTTATTAAATATGAGTAGTTTTTTTTTCTACTGAAAAGAAAATAAAAAATAAAAAATAAAATAAAAATGAAAATACAAAAACTTTTGGGTTACAAGAGGGCTGGAAACGAGGGTGTCTTTCAAGCTTGCATTTGGTGGCTAGGGCACGGAGAAAGGCTTGGTCAAGGATGCTACTCCACATTTGTTTCATTTTGAAACACGTGCTGACAAGAGGGAATTCTATAATGCCCATATGACGGAACAGATGCAATTCAATTATGCAACTGGGAATCACTTCATTAGCTCGTACCTTGTTCAGACTATCCACCTGCTAGAATGAACCAGTTCCAAAGAAGTATTATGGGTTGTAGATAAATAGAAATGTTGTTAGGTAGGTTCTTTGGGGGGGGCAATCAGCAACATACATTAGGTTGTTTCCATGCGAATATTAGTCAATGTATAAGACTATAGTAAATGTTATAGATCTGGATCTCTTATAAGAAGGAAATGAACAGTCAGAGAGATTCAAAATATAAAACTTCATAAAATTAATGGTTTTAATTTTAAAAAGACACTAATTATTATAAATGATCGCTTATGTCCATAAAAATGAAAAATATTAGCTTTTTAATTAGGACCTATTTTTCAACTTCAAACTGGCTTCACAACGTAGATAATAACGTAGCAAAACCACAAATTCCAGTGAGCTTTTGTAGGACTAGATAGTTCATGAAAGGAAATATTTGGGTTCCCATGTGTTTTCAATTCTAAATTTCCCATTCATCAAAGCATCGAAGCAGCATAGCCAAAAAAATATCTACAAGACAGAATCAGTATGTTCTATACCTGAAATGTCTAAATTGGTCTGCAATCTGCATTATTGAAGGAAATAAATGGAAAAGAAAATTATTTGTGCATTTCACCATGTTATCTTTGAAAATGAGGACTGCTTTCAGAGGTTCTTCCAATTCATCTTTGATACCTTGGAGCCACCATTTTAAGAGAGTCCAGAAACTCTAATAATCTAGTTGAACTCTGCGGAACATACAATTTTCAAGCTCAAAAATACTATTTGTAAAATATTTCATCTTTTCCGAGAGAATGGTCTTCGTAAACGTTCCCCATTGGGCATTTGGTGTTGGGAAAAATACTGAGAGGGGGGGTGAATCGGTATTTAGGACTGAACAATTTTTATTTTCTTTCTCTTAAAACCATATGTTACAGTACGACATCCAATATGTATGTCAGATATCTTATTATGTCTTTACTTAGAATATTTCATCAGATAAGCATTAAGCATGAACATAAATAACAGAAAAAACCATCACACAAAACAACACATATGAACACCAGGATTTAAGGTGGAAACCCAATTCGGGAGAAAACCACCGCTGTTGTAATCTCAGTATTCAATATTTATTGTGGAGAAAACTTCTTATAATATATGCTGGTGCATACTTATACCAGCACGCAGGCACCCACCTGTAGAAGGCTTCAACCTTCTCTCATTTACCAGCCTCTCCTAGAAGGGAGCTACTACCCCCTGCTCTTGTTTACCAGCTACCACTGGAAGGGAGCTACAACCCCCTCTCTGAAGGCTTCGACCCTCAGCACCACTGCGGACCATGTTTCATCAACTTTCATATACTACATACCTTGTCAGTCACAAGATTTATTTATTTCCTGTATACTCACACCAGTTCCTCGTGATTTCGTCCGTCATTCACACCAAAGATTCATCATTATATTCATGGGTGCATCATAGTTTCAGATTTATCAGTTAAGAACAGAGCTTGCCCATACAGATATTTTCTTTAGAAATTTTTATTCACCACTCTTACAATGCACACATCGTTCTTTATTTTTCTTCTCCTTATATAGTTTTCCCTTTATTAAAACCATGAGTCAAAACCACGAACTGCTAATGGTATTCCTCTGACAATATTCCTTTTAGTTTATCCCACGGGGCTTTTTGATCTCCTTTTAATTTTTATTTATCAATTTGAAGAAATTGATAAATAAATATATTTACAATTTTGAACAGAACTTTAGGATTAAAGTTAACCCTTCGCATTTTAACCCTTCCAAATAATATGGTAAACCTTTGACCCCGGGCCCACAAATATAGTTAATAGCCAATCAAATACGCGCATGGTACCATAGATAAACTTCGCGCAAGTCCAACGTCCGATCACTGTTAGATTAGCAAGCTTCCAGATCAACGGCGTATAAGCATATCGCTCGACCTCCGATACCGATAGTTAACATGCGATGGCCCACCGTACCTGTGTTAATCTCCACGCACCTTCAACAAATGACGACCTTCTGATGACCCCTTCCCAGATCAATGGCGCTCAACGATATCGCTGGGCATCCTGGGTCGAACTATAACGCGCGATGGCACACAGTAAAAAGTGATTTTGTAGAATCGTATAGGGACGTGTGTCGCCCGTTCTATGGAATCGCTCCCCACCTCTTGAATACTGCTTGCCCGTTGAGAGTGGTGCAATGAAAACCATAAACCACCTTCACTGTTCCTCCTTCATGGTTCCGCCCTTCACTCAAGGTTCCGTTCATGATTCCAAAGGGTTAGTATGGTTTTGCACTATAACTCTGGTCTATCTTTGGCAGGATTTCCAATAACCAATGAAAAAATGTAGTTCTCTTCCAACGGGATTTCCTTACACACATTGACTCATGACAATTCAATGTCATTCCTCAATTCTGCTATGATATATATATAACATGGAAACCTTCCATTTCAAAGTTCTATCCTGTCACAGTTCTGCTTCTACCTGTACATTCAAAAACATCATATCTCTGCCACCATTAAGTTCTTCAATGGATACACTGAATGCCTCAAGAGCCCCCTATATATTCAACCAAGTAATTCCACGACTGCAAATATCAAACTAAGCCAGATCTTCATTACAAGAAGGTCTCATCCTGGAATTCGAATCCTACCACCATGATTCCTCAACAGGGTTTCACTTTTAACTCCATTCGCAAAGACTCATACAGAGATTCAGGGGATTCCACACAAGAATTACATCAATCAATACACATATAATACACATATCCTTAACAATGATTTCATTCTTCTCTGGGCATCGTAGGTATCCTCTTCCCATTATGAAATTGATCACACAGGTCATATATATTCCACATTTACTCATACTTAACACAATTCCACAATTCTTCATTAACATATACAAATCTTAGCCAGATATTCAATTTGTCCTTCAATATATTACCTTGTCTCTTCCTAGCAGCTCTCCCTTTTGTCATCTCCTTTGCAAATTGTATTAAACCCCTAATTCAACTCTACTGCTCTGTCTCATCTGTTGCCTCTGCTACCTTTCTGTCTCTTTTGCCTTATGGATAGTTTAGGTGTTGCTCCTGTCTTTTCTAATTCCTCTGCCATCAATGACAATATGTCCAACAATCTCCCCCTTTGACATTGATGGCAATACTCTTCCTCTGATGGCCTTACAGAAGCCCTTTGTTGCTTTTCCTCCCCCTTTGACATCAATGGCAGAGATTTTAATCAAGATCCTTTGAACCGATAATGCCATGCTCCCCTTGAGATCATGTTGCATCTTCAAACATAATATGACCAACAATTCATCCTTTTCATATGACCAATGTTCCCCCTGAGCCTGTGCATTCAGAGATGCCTAACAGCACCTCACAACCAATTTAATCTTTTGTATTTAAGTAGACATGATCCTCTACATGGAAAAGACTACTCCCAGTTTCTGTCTGAGATATTCGAACGCTTCCCTAGGTAGAGGTTTGGTAAATATATCAGCAACTTGTTCTTTGGAGGAAACATACTCCAATTTCACCTTTTGTTCAAGCACTTGTTCACGTAAGAAGTGATATTTGATGGGAATGTGCTTGGTCTTGGAATGCATAACAGGATTCTTTGAGATACTGATAGCACTTGTATTATCACACATAATGGAGATAGGAGGTTAACATTTGATTTGAAAGTCTTGTAGGGTTTGCATCATCTAGAGAAGTTGAGTGCAACATGATGCAGCAGCCACATATTCTGCTTCTGCTGTAGATAAGGCAATGGAGCTTTGCTTCTTGCTGAACCAAGATACTAACCGGGGCCCCATATAGAATGCACCACCACTAGTGCTTTTCCGATCATTAACACTTCCAGCCCAATCTGCATCAATGTATGCATGAAGAGTAAGATCAGCATTCTTTGGATACCATAGTCCAAAGTCTTGAGTTCCTTGTAGATATTTGAATATTCTTTTCACAGCCTGAAGATGAGACTCTTTTGGATTAGCTTGGAATCATCCAACAATCCCAACTACATGCATGATGTATGGTCTTGTCCCAGTGAGATAAAGTATACTTCCTATCATAGATCTATATTCAGGTTGATTCACTGTGGGGGAATCATCATTAGAACTGAGATTACATCTGGTTATCATTGGTGTACTTACATTTTTGCAGTCTTCCATGCCATACTTCTTCAGGATTTGCTTGAGGTATTTTTCTTGTGATAAGAATATGCCATTTGTTGCTTGCTGCACTTGCAAGCCAAGAAATAATGTTAGTTTCCCAAGCAAATAAATTTCAAATTCTTGTTGCATATCAGAAGAAAATTTCTAACTCATAGACTCTTTATTACTTCCAAAAATGATATCATCAACATATACAGCCACAATCAATAGTTTTTCATTTTCAGTTTTTGTGTATAAGTTGCTATCAGCAGACCCTTTTGAAAATCCTTCTTGATGAAGATATTTGTCAAGACAATAGTACCATGCCCTTGGAGCTTGTTTGAGACCATATAAAGCCTTTTTAAGTCTACAAACAAGTTTTTCATCATTTCCCAAAATGAATCCTTCTGGTTGTTCTATATAAACTTCTTCTTCTAGATCACCATTGAGAAAAGCAGATTTAACATCCATTTGATAAACTTTGATTTATTGGAAGCTTGAAAAAGCAAGAAACATTCTTATGGCTTCAATTCTGGCTACAAGAGCAAAGGTTTCTTCAAATTCTATATCTTCTTGTTGAGCATACCCTTTGCACACAAGTATAGCTTTATTTCTTATAACATCCCCATTCTCATTTAACTTGTTTTTGAATATCCATTCAGTTCCAATGAAATTTTTGTCATGAGGCCTTGGTACTAATTCCCAAGTGTGATTCTTTTCAATTTGATCAAGCTCTTCATTCATGGCTTGAATCCAACATTCATATTTTCTAGCTTGATTGACACTGTGAGGTTCAATAGTGGACAGAAATGCCAGATTGCTAGAAGATCCCACAAGAGTCCTTCTTGTTTGTACACCTGATTCCTTTTCTCCCAAAATTTGAGATTCTGGATGATTCTTTTGAACATATCTAGATGGAGCCTTTTCAGACAAATCCTCTTCGGGTTCTTCACTGGGTTCACTGTTTGTATCATTACTATTTTATGTAGAAGGATATGTGTCATCATCATCTTCATCTGTTGTTTGCTTTTCTTCTTTTGGAGCTGCAGGAGACTCATCAATAACAACATCAATACATTCAAAAATCTTCCGAAGTCTTTTATTGTAACATTTATATGCCCTACTCCTAGAGGAGTAACCAAGAAATATTCCTTCATCTGCTCTGGGTTCAAACTTGCCAAGTTTTTCATCATTATTCTTGATAAAGCATTTGCTCCCAAAATTTCTAAAATGCTTTATAGTGGGAGGATTACCATACCAGAGTTCATATGGAGTTTTATCACTATTTACACGAACATGTGCTTTGTTGAGAATGTTTACTGCTGTATGTGCTGCTTCTCCCCAAAATGTGTCAAGTGTTCCGGAATCATCAAGCATAGCTCTAGCCATTTGTTGAACTGTTCTTTTCATTCTTTCTGCAACGCCATTATGTTGTGGAGTGCCAGCTACAGAGAACTGTCTTTTTATGCCATGTTGTTCACAGAATTCAAGGAATTCATTGGATGTATATTCTCCTCCTCGATCAGATCTGAGACACTTGATTTTTAGATCTAATTCATTCTCAACTAGTGCTTTGAAGATCTGAAATTTCTCAAATACTTCATCTTTGTGTTTAAGCAGCCCAATCCAACACATTCTAGAGAAATCATCAATGAATAATATATAGTATTCTTCACCACGTGGTGACTTTTTCCTCATAGGTCCACATATGTCAGTATGAATGAGTTCAAGAGGCTTACTTGATGATCCTTCCTTGGCATTAAATTGTACCCTGGTTTGCTTGCCGAATTGGCAAGATTTGCATATGATACTTTCAGGTAGAGTAATATTGGGAAGATCACGAACAGCTTTAAGTCTGCTTGATTTGTTGATTTGAGAGAAGCTCAGATGCCCCAACCTTCTATGCCATGGCCAATTTTCTGAATATTTACTCAAATAACATTGTTCTTTTGGGTTCTTCAATATATACAGGTTGTTTGGAGTTCTTTTTCCTTTTATAATTGCTTTACCTGTATCAAGATCACGTACCACACATTCTTTTGAACTAAAGACAACTTCAGTTCCTTGATCACACATTTGACTTACACTTAACAAGTTATTTTTTAATCCATCCACATACATGACTTCATTAGCTTTCACCTTTTCTTTTAGAAAAACAGACCCTTTTCCCTTAATGACCGCAGGAGTATCATTTCCAAATGTAACATTTTTTTTCTTTTTCTAGAGCACTATATGCAAGAAGTTTGTCTTTATCACCTGTCATGTGTCTTGAGCATCCACTATCAATTTACCATTGGTTTTCTTCATCTTCTGCAAATAACGCTATGACACAATTTTCAACTTGTAATTCCTTCTTTTTCCATACTTTGGAGCTTGAAGGAACATGTTCTTTTGGCTGAACTTTGCTCCTGCATTCAGATTCTTCATGGCCAAAGTTATTGCAATAAGCACATTCCACTTCATTTTGAAGAGGAGAAAATTTGTTATAAGTATTCTTCTTTGTTTCAATATCAATCCTTTTCTTTCTTGCTTCTCTTGTCATGATGGTTTTATATGCAACACATTGAACAGCTTTATGACCAAAATTGTGACATGAGAAACATTTTCCATTGAAGAAGAAATTTCTGCGATCATAAAATCTTCTATATGAATTTACTTGTTGATTTGTGTTTCTTTGAAAGATATTCCTGTTAGTGTTCTTTGAATTGAGATGATCATGCTTTATCTGTAAAGATTCTTTATTCCCTTGCTGAGTGGAAGCATGTTGTAAACCAGCTGTAACTACTTTTAGATCATTTGGTGTTGAAGCCTAAGAAGATTCTCCAATATATCCAAGAACTGTCTTTATAAGAGGAGAACGTTGTACCTTGATAATATCATCTAATGTTTCAGATCCTTTAGCAAATCTAATATTCAGAGTTTTTACTTTCTCAAGTTCTTTTCTTAGACTTACTACTTCACACTCTAATTTCTCATTGTGTTTCTCCTTTTCTTCAAGCTGATTTTTCAGAGTTTCTATGATTATTTTACTTTCTTCTAAGCAAATTTTGAGTTTATTGTTTTCATCAAGAAAATCACTGTCTTCTAGAGCATCCACAAAAGTATATTTTTCTTCTCTAGATTCCTTTTCAAATGCCATGAGAAGTCTAAGATCTTGTTCACATTCTTCCTCACTATCAGATAACCCATCACTATCTTCATGAGTATAGTAACTCTTTCTAGTGCTAAAACAATTCTTATTCCTTTTTGCTACTTCCTTCCCCTTTTTATGTGTTTCTTTATAAGGACACTTAGCAACATAATGACCAACTCTTCCACAATCAAAACATTTGAAAGGAAGCTTACCTCTGAACCGTCCTGTGCCAAGTTGAAGTTTCTTTACAAAGTTTATCTCATCTTCTTCTGAGATATATCCCGATCCTTCTGTTTTTTGTACTTCCTTTCCTTTTGTAGAAGTTATAAAGACTGCTTCTTTGACTTCAGAAGGTCCTCCTCTTCTCATTTCATATGCAGTTAGTATGCCATGAAGTTGCACCACAGTAAGGTTTTGAAGATCCTGCTTTTCTTCAAGGGCAGAAACTTTTGACTCAAATTTTGTCGTTAGTGATCTTAAGACTTTCTCAACCAAGGTAGATTCGGTTATTGTTTCTCCCAAATTTCTCATACGATTTAAAATATCATCAAAACGTAAAAATAAATTGGCAATGCTCTCCTCATTATCCATTTTTAGATTCTCATATTGAATTCTGAGAGTTTGGAGTTTAGCACTTTTTACCTTTGCATCACCTTCATAACTTAGAATGATTTTGTCCCATATTGTCTTGGCTGTATTCAGCTGCATGACTTTGACAAATTCTGATTCAGTTAGACTTCCCAATAGAGCATTGACTGCCTTTGCATTCATTTCATAATTCTTTCTTTCCTTCGGATCTGTTGGTATTGCAGCTGGGTATTGATATCATTGTTAAACAATTGCCCATACCTCTGCTCCCAGAGACTGAAGATAGGATCTCATCCTTGTTTTCCAGAAGATTAAAAATTTTTCGTTAAAGAGCGGAGGCCTGATAGATGTTGTTCCATCTTGATTGCTCATCTTGCTTGATCTTCCTTCTAGCGGCTAAGATTTTTCAGAAGGACCTGCTCTGATACCAATTGTTGGGAAAAATACTGAGAGGGGGGGTGAATCAGTATTTAGGACTGAACAATTTTTCTTTTCTTTCTCTTAAAACCATATGTTACAGTACTTCATCCAATATGTATGTCAGATATCTTATTATGTATTTACTTAGAACATTTCATCAGATAAGAATTAAGCATGAACAGAAATAACAGAACAAACCATCACACAAAACAACACATATGAACACCAGGATTTAAGGTGGAAACCCAATTTGGGAGAAAACCATCGCTGCTGTAATCTCAGTCTTCAACATTTATTGTAGAGAAAACTTCTTACAATATATGCTGGTGAATACTTATACCAGCACGCAGGCACCCACCTATAGAAGGCTTCAACCTTCTCTCGTTTACCAGCCTCTCCTGGAAGGGAGCTACTACCCCCTGCTCTCGTTTACCAGCTACCACTAGAAGGGAGCTACAACCCCTTCTCTGAAGGCTTCAACCCTCAGAACCACTGCGGACCACGTTTCATCAACTTTCATATACTACATACCTTGCCGGTCACCAGATTTATTTATTTCCTGTATACTCACTCCAGTTCCTCATGATTTCGTCCATCAATCACACCAGAGATTCATCATTATATTCATGGGTGCATCGTAGTTTCAGATTTATCAGTTAAGAACAGAGCTCACCCATACAGATATTCTCTTTAGAAATTTTTATTCACCACTCTTACAATGCACACATCGTTCTTTATTTTTCTTCTCCTTATATAGTTTTCCCTTTATTAAAACCATGAGTCAAAACCACGAACCGCTAATGGTATTCCTCTGACAGTATTCCTTTTAGTTTATCCCACGGGGCTTTTTTATTTCCTTTTAATTTTTATTTATCAATTTGAATAAATTGATAAATAAATGTATTTACAATTTTGAACAGAACTTTAGGATTAAAGTTAACCCTTCGCATTTTAACCCTTCCAAATAATATGGTAAACCTTTGACCCCGGGCCCACAAATATATTCAATATCCAATCAAATACGTGCATGGTACCATAGGTAAACTTCGCGCAAGTCCAGCGTCCGATCACCATTAGATTAGCAAGCTTCCAGATCAGCGGCATATAAGCATATCGCTCGACCTCTGATACCGATCGTTAACGTACGATGGCCCGTCGTACCTGTGTTAATCTTCGTGCACCTTCAACAAATGACGACTGTCTGATGACCCCTTCCTAGATCAACGGCGCTGAACGATATCGCTAGGCGTCCTGGGTCGAACTATAACACGCGATGGCGCACAGTAAAAAGTGGTTTTGTAGAATCGTACAGGGACGTGTGTCGCCCGTTCTATGGAATCACTCCCCACCTCTTGAATACCGCTTGCCCGTTGAGAGCGGTGCGATGAAAACCATAAACCGCCTTCACTGTTCCTCCTTCGTGGTTCCACCCTTCGCTCAAGGTTTCGTTCATGATTCCAAAGGGTTAGTCTGGGTTTGTGCTATAACTCTGGTCTATCTTTGGCAGGATTTCCAATAACCAACGAACAAATGTAGTTCTCTTCCGACGGGATTTCCTTACACACATTGACTCGTGACAATTCAATGTCATTCCTCAATTCTGCTATGATATATATATAACATGTCAACCTTCCATTTCGGAGTTCTATCCTGTCACAGTTCCGCTTCTACCTGTACATTCAAAAACATCTTATCTCTGCCACCATTAAGTTCTTCAATGGATACACTGAATGCCTCGAGAGCCCCCTATATATTCAACCAAGTAATTCCACGACTGCAAATATCAAACTAAGCCAGATCTTCATTACAAGAAGGTCTCATCCTGGAATTCGAATCCTACCACCATGATTCCTCCACAGGGTTTCACTTTTAACTCCATTCGCAGAGACTCATACAAAGATTCACGGGATTCCACACAAGAATTACATCATTCAATACACATATAATACACATATCCTTAACAATGATTTCATTCTTCTCTAGGCACCGTAGGTATCCTCTACCCATTATGAAATCGATCACACAGGTCATATATATTCCATATTTACTCATACTTAACACAATTCCATAGTTCTTCATTAACATATACAAATCTTAGCTAGATATTCAATTTGTCCTTCAATCTATTACCTTGTCTCCTCCTAGCAGCTCTCCCTCTTGTCATCTCCTTTGCAAACTGTATTAAACCCCTAATTCAACTCTACTGCTCTGTCTCATCTGCTGCCTCTGCTACCTTTCTGTCTCTTTTGCCTTATGGATAGTTTAGGTGTTGCTCCTGTCTTTGCCAATTCCTCTGCCATTAATAACAATATGTCCAACATTTGGCCAAACTTCTAATTCAATTTGAATGAATTATATTGTCACACAATGATCAGCTGCATCCGTCATTGTTTCAACATCAATAAAAATTTAAGGTTGAGAGCATAGAGAGAAATTTTTGATCAGCTAAAAAATAAAATTTCTTTTGAAACACAACGAAACCAATGTGATGCGAGCCCTCAGTTTCTCTCAGCCACAAAAAAATCTAATTACCAAAGAAAAAAATAGAATAGAAAATACAAGCAAATAAACATGTCAAACTTTATAAACAACCCACGGGAGTAGAATAGACAATGTCCATCGATTCTTTGTTCCAAACATAGTGCTTCGTCTATGAATGCTTTCTCACTAATAGTCAGATGAAGAGCATTCACCATCATGATATTACATGTCTTTCATTTGTGCATTCAGAAAGAAATTAAAAGTGAAATATACATATAGCATCCAAAAAAGGTTATGGTTTTAGCTATCGAGAGCAATTTGTCAAGGAAATGCTAGCCAAAAACTTCACCACAAGCTAGAAAATTATGGGTGCAATGAGCTCAGAAAATTATTGAAAATAATGGTGTGGTAATAGATACATGATCATTTCGAAAAAAACTGAGAAGGCTTACTAATAGCATAGAGGATTCGTGAGAGCCACAAGAAAAATTATGGGGTTTTACAATATTAGCACTCTCTTGCAGAAAAATACATTTTCTGAACTTGTTTTGACCATGAGGAAAGGAAAATGAATTGTTGGACGTCGTGCATGAAGAGATCTGGGGGCTCTAGGGGCTCCATGATTTATTCTAGGGCAGCGTTTATGTGATTGCAAACCAGAATTGTTCAAAAGAAAGCAAGTAAAGGAATATTAGTATTTATACATTTCTCTTCTACTTATTTTCGGTCCTAGACAAATAACTTCCCCTTATTCATGCAAGTCTCAATCAGATCCAAACCCGAATGAATAGCTTCCCATCTATTGAGATAGTCTCAAGAAGATTCTCGCCCATAATAAATATATGTAACCTATTGGATTCGGAGAGGGAATTGAAATTGGGAGATCACTAGATGGAATTCGACAATCACTAACGTAAGTTACTCCATGTCATTCGATGAAACCCATATCTTCAATACCCTCCTTCCATTGCTCAATCCAACCTTTACGGTTCAGAGATATCCACACATCTCCACACATGGGCCAGTTGTAACTCCAACCGATTGGCTAACCGACTCATTTCAGTGTAGGGAGAGGGATAATGTGTGAAAAAATATAAAGAGCTTCTAAATCTAAAGGCAGGATAAAATTTGGAATATTTTACAACTTAATAAGTTTTTTTACTTGGAAAAATAAATGGGCACCAGAGAGAAAAGTAATGAACGTAAGTGAGTGGGTGGGATAATAATGGCTTATCTCAATTCTTTGAGCCAACATTGAATTCATATACATTAATATTTTACATAAATCAATTATAAATTAAGTAATTATTCATTACTAAAGTTGGATTTTAAATAAATTTTTTACTTATTAATGTTAATTTGTACTTTTTAATATATTTTAGTTGAAGAGAATTATTTAAATTATTTTTATATCAACATTTTTGCTAACTCTTCTATATTATATTCTTATTTTCTTTAAACATGCTTAAAATATGCTTTCACCTTCATGTGTGGAAGTTATTTTTTTTCATATTCAAAGAGTTTTGATGTAGCCTTTTCCTTAGAAAAATGTCTATAGTGATTGTGATGGTGAGAAGGTACTCTATAAATAGAGTTAAGGGTTATCTAGAATAAATAGGATATTCCTTCTCATTATCTAACACTAATATTTGAGAGAATGGATATACATTTGTTAATTATCACATATACAAGAGGTTGATCTTGCATGTATTTCTTTATTTCCATGGAGGTTCACTAAATAAAGGGATCACCTCCTTCTTATAACACCAACTCCAAAAATAGAAGAAAAGAGAGATCAACACCTTAGAAATAAGTCATTTCGAGGGGGAAACCTCCTTTACATTACATAAATGAACAATTCTTGATGATACAAATGACCAAAACCTCGTTCTATATATAGGAGTCCATGGGCCCACAATATAATCCTAGCCAACTTAACAATAACAATGTAAGGGCACAATAATAACAATATTGGGGTTACAGGGGTACAACAATAACAATAAGGGGGCTACACTAATAACAATAAGGGACTAAACTAGTAATATAGGGACCTAACATGCCCGTCTCCTTCAAAAATGTGTTTTCCTCAACGCTTGAGTAGCTCTGGGTGCTTCTGTATAAAAATCTCATCCTCCCATGTAGATTCTTCAGTGGGTAAGTTCTTCAACTTGATGAGATACTCTGAAATTGACTGATTTCGTAGCTGTCGAGTTCTTATTTCCGTGATCGCTTTAGGTTCCAATATGAATTTTCCTTCCTCATCAAGTTCTGGAAATATTGTTTGAACTGGAAGATTTTCACCTATAGCCTTCTTTAAGCATGAAACATGGAAAACTGGATGCACTAGCGAAGAAGCAGGAAGCTCCAATTTGTATGCCATAGTACCAATATTTTGCAACACCCTGTAAGGACCATAGTACTTTAGAAATAATTTGTTATCTTTCTTAGTTTTCATGAGGGACATTTGTTTATATGGTTGTAGCCGTAAAAATACCCAGTCTCCTACATCAAAACTTCTCTCACTGCGATGTTGATATTCCTGTTGTTTCATTCGATTTTGTACCAAATTTGGGTTATCCTTTAAGAGTTGGAGAACTTCTTGTTGATGCTTTATATGATCTTCCACTGCTTTAACCTTAGAAGTTTCTCTTAAAGATGATGTGATGGACGGTGGATGATATCCATACATTGCCATAAATGGGGTCATTTTTGCTGCAGTATGGAAGAAAGTGTTATACCACCATTCAACGAGAGGTAACCACTTGACCCATTTTGTTTGTTTATCAGATACAAAACAACGAAGATATCCTTCCAAACATTTATTAACTATCTTAGTTTGACCATCGGAATGAGGATGACAAGATGAGCTATGAACTAATTGAGTACCCAAACAAGAAAATAACTCCGTCCCAAAATTTCCAGTAAAAATGGGATCTCTCTCGCTCACAATAACTTTTTGGTTTCCATGTAGCTTTTGAATTGTGTCCAGAAATATAGTAGCAACTGTTCTTGCTTTAAATGGATGAGATAATGAACAAAAGTGTGCATATTTGTTAAGTCTATCAACTACCACCATGATGACACTCTTTCCTTCGGACTTTGATAAACCTGTGATAAAATCCATTGAAATCTCCTCCCAATGTTTAGTTGGAATGGATAAAGGTTGTAGAAGACTCGGGTTCTTAATTTTCTCAACTTTATTTCGCTGGAAAACCAACCATTCTGCCACAAAATTTTGAATATCAGATTTAAGGCCATCCCAAAAAAAATATTTCTTCACCCTGTGGTAAGTTTTTAAAAATCCTGAGTGTCCTCCTAAAGGAGAAGTGTGCAATTCCAAAAGAATATTTTGTTTTAGTTGGGAATTCTTACAAAGATATAAGTGATCTTTATACCATAAGGAATCATTTTTCGAACTAAATGTATCATATGTACTAGGATCTTGCTGCAACGTTTGAATAAGTGTCCACACTCCTTCGTCCTTCTTCCATTCATCCCTTGCTTCAGTTAACCAATCTGGTTGGATAATAGAAATGGCACAAAGCAATTCTTCCACCTCTTCATTCTTTCTTGAGAGTGCATTTGCAACAGCATTTAGCATCCCTTTTTTGTAGAGTATTTCAAAGTCATAACCCAACATCTTTGTGACCTATTTTTGTTGCTCTTCTGAAGATAGTCTTTGTTCCAAAAAGTGTTTAAGACTATCATTATCAATTTTTACCTTGAAGTGTCTTCCCATTAGGTAAGGTCGCCATTTCTTTAGTGCATGTAGTATTGCTAACATTTCCTTCTCATAAATAGCTTTTTTTAAATACTTTCTTTTGATTGGACGACTTTCAAAAGCAATGGGTATTCCTTCTTGCATTAAAACAACACCAATTCCATTTCCTGAGGCATCACATTCCAAAATAAAGGTTTTTGTGAAGTCTGGTGTAGCTAAGACCGGTGTTAGGTACATTGCCTCTTTAAGATGTTCAAAGGCCTTAGTTGCTTCAGGAGTCCATGAAAATCCATATTTCTTCAATAATGTTGTTATAGGTGCTACTATTCTCCCATAATTCTTAACAAAATTGCGATAATACCCTATTAACCTGAGAAATCCTCGCAACTGCTTTATGGTTGTGGGGACTTTCCATTCCTTAATGGCTTTAATTTTGTTAGGGTCTACCTTAACACCCTCGTGAGATACAATATGGCCTAGACATTCCACCTCTTGTACTCCAAAGAAACATTTGGATGTTTTTGCACATAATTGTTTCTCCTACGATAATTTGAGCACCCTATCAACATGTTGAACATGATCCTTCCAAGACCTACTGTAGATTAGTATATCATGAAAAAATACTAGCACGAATTTTCTAAGGAAGGGTTTGAAAATGGAATTCATCAAACCTTGAAATGTAGAAGGTTCATTGGTAAGGCGAAAAGGCATGACCAAAAATTCATAATGACACTCATGAATTTGAAATGTTGTTTTCAGAATATCTTTAGTCTTCATTCTAATTTGATGATATCCTGAATGAAGATCCAACTTGGTAAAATAAATTGCTCCATGTAATTCATACAATAATTCATCAATCACAAGAATGGGAAATTTATCTTTGATGGTGAGCTTATTGAGCTCCTATAATCTAGACACATGTGCCATGATCCATCCTTCTTGTGCACCAATACTATTGGAGCAGAGAAAGAACTTTGACAAGGTTGAATTATACCAGCCTCTAACATTTATGCATTTATACGTTCAATTTCGCTCTTTTGGACATAAGGATATCTATAAGGCCTGATGTTTGGAGGAACACTTCCTGGAATCAAATGAATAGCATGATCATGATCATGAATAGGTGGGAATCCTTTGGGAGTTTCAAACACCTTGGAATGATTGTCCAAGACTTGTTGGAGATCTGTAGAAATAGATGATTTTGATGTTGGAACTTCTAGTGAGCATAATTGTGCAATTAAGCCTCGTTGTTCTTTCTTTAGAAGCTTTGTCATGACATTAGAGCTTATTATCCTTCCTGGCTTCCCTTCAATACCCCGTAATTCGACTTCCTTTCCTTCTGAAAAAAATTTCAAGAAAAGTTCTTGAAAATTAAAAGCTACCGTCCCCAAAGATTGTAGCCATTGTACTCCTAGTACAACATCAGCACCTCCCATAGGAATGGAAAGCATTGGACTAGTCAATACATATTCCCCCATGGTTAGCTTGATATTATGGCATTTTCGAGAGCAATTTATAGTTCCTCCATTTGCAACCATCACTTGACATTCTGGTGCTGGGTATAGGAAACAATTCAATTCCTTGGCTACCTTACAATGAATAAAATTATGGGTACTACCTGAATCAATCAACACTATTACCTTTTTCTTCTTGATATGTCCTTCTATCTTGAGAATTTGAGGAGTGGTAATTCCTGCCAATGCATTACATGATATGGTCGAACTCATTTCTTCCTCTTCTAGGATTGGTTCCTGGTGTATATCCTCTTCTTTTGAAGATTCTTGTTAATTTTCTTCTTCCTCTTCACAATATATGTAAAATAATTTCTTCTCAACACACTTATGACCTTTAGTGTATTTTCTATCACAACTATAACAAAGCCCTTTTGCTCTTTTTTCTTCTAATTGTTGTGGTGTCACCCTTGTAGGTTGTGGAATTATAGGAGTAGCAACACTTCCATATTTATATATGTGAGTGGTAGGCTTTCTTGGCACCAAAATTTTACATTCAATTTTTCTTTCCGACCTGAATGCCTTTTCCAATGAATCAAGTTCCCAGACACGAACTTCATGTTGGATGTTATCCTTTAAAGTTCCTATTAAGACATCAATCTTATGTTCCTCTGGAGTATCAGTTACCCTTATATTCAATTTTTGGAAGTCCTCAATGTGCTCCACCATTGAACCCTTTTGTTTGAGTTTTATCAATTGGCTAAAGAAGGTGTTTCTTTTTGTATCCTCATAGTGTGCTATCATTTCCTCCGAAAAATTGACCAAGTGACAATTTTTTTACGGGAGCAAAGCCATCGATACCATACAAATGTATTTTGTTCTAAATGTAAAGTTGCAATGTGTACCTTTTGTGTGTTTTGCACATTATTGAGATCATAATATTTCTCCATCTATAGTATCCATGTGACAGGATCCTTGCCATCAAACTTCCTCATATCCATCTTTGGAATATGGTGGTTCTTCCATCCAACATTAGAGTTTATGAAATCACAATTAACATTTATTTTGTTCTCATCATGAGTTTCCTCTACTATCTTTTCACCATTAGGAAACATTTCTTGTATCAACTTGGCCAAAACTTCGATGTCTGCTTTTGGATCATTCTTCATGTTTTCCATGTTGTCTTTCATTTTTTCATCGATCTTAGCTTCCATGCCATCCATCTTAGCTTCCATGCCCACTTCCATGCCATCCATCTTAGCTTCAAAACCATTCATCTTAGCTTCCACGCTTTTCTTCAAACCATCCATCTTAGTTTCCATGCCTTTCTTCAAAACTTCCATTCCATTTTTTGTTTCTCTTTGCGATAGCGAAATTTGGTGCACTTGCTCTTGTAATTTTGATATCTCATGTTGTGTTTCTTCATCTTCATGAGTCATAGTAGAGCCTTCTAAAGGCTTAATGGGTGTTGAATCCTTCTTAGGTGGAATTTTATAACCCAATACTGATATCTATTCTTCAATATGGCCTTGCAATAAATTCAAACTAATTTGTTTTCAAACGAGGCTTATGTAATTCGAAACAAATTCATGCATTTTTCTTTCTTTTGAGGAGCTCGATATTGAAATTGAATTACCTTTGTGATTTTAGATCTTTAATATCTGAAATTTGGCCCTGATGTAGCCCTCTGAATCTTCTTTCGAATGCCATAGGTCTGACCTGATTTGGATTCTTCAAGGCAAAGTTATTCCCAATCTCCCACGATGACCTAATTATGGACTCGTTCAGTAGAGTGACCTTGTACGAATTGCCACGTGTCACTGTTTCCTCCTTTGGCTATGAAATTGATATACCAAAAACTAAAGTTCGTGTAATTATAGCCACTTTTTATAGAATCCCAATCTGAATCTCAGAGAGAGAGTTATGATGTTTTTCCCACGATCACATCTTTGAGATGAAATTCGGGAGCCTGAAATAATCCTAAATTCCACAGATCATAACTCCAAAAATAGTGTGAACCAAGATCTGAAATTTTTACAGGAGGTTCCTCAAGATTTCGGCTTCTCACTCTAAAAATTTCAGGTTCTGAAACTTCGTATACAGAATGTTATATCGAAAATTCCACGATGACCTGTTTTAGTTGAAATTCAGGAGCCTGAAAAAACCCTAACTTCCTCAGATCATATCTCAGAAACTATATCGAACTTCCTCAGGAATTCGGCTTCGTATTGTACAAATTTAAGCTTTTGAACCTTCATGTAAAAAACGTTACTGCAAAAATTCGACGATGACCTATTTGGAGCAGCGAAACCCTAGAATCCAAAGCTTTGATACCAAATGTTATGAAACCAACTCCAAAAATAGAAGAAATGAGAGATCAACGCCTTAGAAATAATCCACTTCGTTGGGGAAACCTCCTTTACATTACATAAATGAACAATTCTTGGATGATACAAATGACCAAAACCTCCTTCTATATATAGGAGTCCATGGGCCCACAATATAATCCTATTCGACCTAACAATAACAATGTAAGGGCACAATAATAACAATATCGGGGTTACAGGGGTACAACAATAACAATAAGGGGGCTACACTAATAGAAATAACGGACTAAACTAGTAATATAGGGACCTAACACTCCTCCTATGTGACTTTGATTATCTTTCTCTCTTAAAGGATTTTCAAACATTAAGAATTAAATATTCATCACTTTAAAGATGTATTCTTGTCTAATATACCAAAAAACATAGCAGGATTCTTTCATCGTGAAAAAAATCAAGTACATATTTGAGGGACGTATTCCTCTATGGATGGTTAACAAGTTCATCAATAACTACAAGCAAATGCTTCAATCTATATATTTAATGATATTTAGTCATCATCTAAAGAGTTCAAGAATCAAATAAATTATAACCTATGTTCTAAGTATATGGTAAGATTTTACTTTAGAGGTTCTATTATTGTAGAAATTGACAAATATGGAAGTTGTGGCAAGTTCTTGGATGAGGGACTCTCATTTTGGGGCAAAACTGGCCTCTTTTAAAGAATAGCTTCTAAACTCGAATCCATATTCAATGTATGTAGTATATTTTAGTTGTGAATAAGTTAATTTCAAGTCTTGGAAACTTAATGCCATTAAAAAACCTTGACTCAACTATCACCTTATACAATGGTAGGAAATTACTTTGCTCAATCCTTGAATTTGTTGAGTTGACTTTTATATGGTGGACTAGTGAAGTGAATTCTCCTATAGGTGTTAATGTTTTATGACCAATAAGGACCTTTTCTTTGGAACTTTACAATGCTTTTAGATGTAAGAATATATTGAAAGAGACTAAACCTTTATATGGTGGTTCAGTAGGTCTTATGCAACCTAAAATACATGGGTTTATCCTATGTGTCATTAAAGCCTCCCTTGAATTAGACTTGTAGATGCACCAAGGGCGCTGGCTGTTAGGGTCCCGTGATTTGGCAAAATGACTAAAACAAATGACAGGGTAACATCAGACCAGTCTTTGGAGTACAATACGAAAAAAAGGTCTTTTTGCAACAGAGTTTTGGAGGCCTTCCCAATGTCGGAAAAGGCTCCGTGATGGCCTGTTGGAAAGATGTGGATGTCTACTTTCAAAATATACCTTTTTTTCCTCAATATTACCTCCTAAAGTTTCCCAAAAAGTGGAAAAATCCAAGGCTTTCAGGAGCGCAACACCTGTTCAAAAAAGAGGGCAGAAAGGTGAAAAAATGAGTGTTTTTGACCCTTTTGGGGGACCAAAACAACTCCAATTGAGCTGAATTTTGGTGAGAATACTTCTCTGATGATGGGGAATCCAAAAATTTAAGCTAATCCCTCTGAAAATTCCTTAGGAAAAATCGCAGCACAGGGGATGTTGCGTTCTTAGGCTTGAAATTTTGCAAAAAACAAAAACTTGTTCAATTTTCCTCAAATTTGGTATGTAGGTGCCTCAAGGGTCCTTGGAGACCTGTAGTGTGGATTGAGCCAAAATACCAAGCATAGCTTGGTATTTCTTATCATTTGGTGACGGACCCTCATTTTGGGCAGTTTTGAGCTTCTTCCTTGCAAAGTGATTTCTTCATTTGTAGTGCTTAGTCATCTTTCTCTGTAACCTCAAATATTTTTTGGACTTCTCTAATTTGGCCTCTAAATGTATATTTTCCCTTTTAATCCATGATATTTTTTCATGCTCAATCTCCATGGCAAGGAGCTCAGTGAGGGGAAATTTTTGTGCTTGGGCTGATTCTTCCTCTCTCTGTTTTGCCAAAGCTTTCCTAAGACCCATAGTATTAGGTCTCCTTCATTGGTTTTGTGTCTTTCTTCTTCACTGGTATGGTACCTTTGTCCTTCATTTATTTTGAGGAGGAGAGCATGGCCCCTTTCCTTTTGGAGGCAGAGAACACATGTCCCCTTCCTCTCTGATAAGTGATGGTGAAAGGTGCTATAAATTTTGCTTGAAAAATTTGGTCATTGACAACCTCAGGACTGTCTCCTTCTTCATGGATGTTTTTTGTGAGTATATCCTCCCTACTTTGTTGTTGGTTGTCCTTTCGATCAACATTTTCAACATCCTTCATGATTTTATTACTAACAGGACCTTTGAAACTACCATGCTCTATTTCTGCAGTGTCATGAATATCTGCTCTATTTTGGCATATCTTCACTTTCATGAATATCGTCCTCCTCACCCTTTGCATTACTATTTTCACTGCCAACTTCACTTTCTGCATCACTGCCTTCATTCTTGGGACCTTTTTAATCATCTCCTTGCTTATTGAAAATAATTTTAAAATCTGTTTATGGGCTGCCTTTGCCATTCTTGTCACTGTCATGGCTTTCTATTTCTTCCTCTCCAATGTCTGATGTAGTGTTCTCAGTGTCATTCCCATCCTCATAAGACCCACTGACTGGACTTGTTATCTCACCATAGGACTCAATGATCAGAACTCTATTTTCTTGCTCACTGTCCTCTCCTTGAAAGGCTGCATCTGTTTCTATGTTTATAGATTCTTCTTCTTCATTATGAGACCCATTGCTTTGACTCGCTTGCCCATCATCTGTATCACTGATTTCACCTTTTTTTTCTTCTTTATCCACATCTTCATCCCTGCTACTACCTTGATTTTTTTCCTCTTGGCCATTACTACTTTCTTCATGATCATCATTGTTTTCTTCATGATCATCTATGCTTTCTTCATGATCATCACTGCTTAGGGGAAGGTATATGAGGAAGGTTTGTTTGGGAAAGTGATTCATGTGAAGAAGATAAACCAAGGTCAGTGGACGGCGATGGAGGTGTACGAGGAGGATTTTGAGAAGATGATAGCATATTTTGCAGAGGGATGGAGGGTGAAGTTGTGAAATCATCATGGGTGATAAATACCTCCCAGGGAATGCCTTGTTGCTCTAATTGGTATGAGACAATTACTTTGATAAGAGAATGATGAAACAGGCTTGACATTTTTTGGGCTTGAGGCCTCTTTTGCATGATGGGGGACATTTTTTCAATGCTTTTGCAGAGGTAGTAGGGCATGCACAGTAGCCTGGTCCTAGTGAAATGCATGAGGAGTCTAATATTATAGGAATAGACTCTGGAGAACCTACCCTCACAAGTGAAGTACTTCATGATAATCTTCATGAGGAGGGCATATCTATCCAATAGATGAGAAAAAGGGAAAATGGTTTTACAGTCAGCTTGACAACTAGGTTTTAAGAATAGATGATAATGGCTTAAGTCAATATACTTCTGTTTAAACCACCTTTCTCCTATGCAAGGCATTCCAGTGGCCTTAGAGATGGCACTAGTGGTCAACTCAAATCTTACCCCTGCTAGATATACTTTATGCCTGTGAAGTCTTAAGGAAAATAACTTGGTCAACTGAGGGTGGCTTTTGATCTCTTGCACTTTGTTACAGAACTCATAGCACCCTAACTCTTAGAAATGGGAAAGAATAGAAGGGGAGGCTATCATTTCTTCAGTGCTTATAGGTTCAAACCTATTTGGCATCCCTCCCTTCTTCTACTATTTTCTTGGTATTGTCTCTTCATTTAAGTCAACACTCTCTTCTTCAGACATGGTGTTTTTCTCTACCCTGCCCCAAAATCTTTAAATAGAAGTGATTCTTGCTTGTGAAATAATATGTAAAGTGGTTAAGGAGGTGCTAAGCTTTTAAACAAGGTTAGGAGACTAGCAGAGAGTAGGTTAGGTTTTCTTTTCAAGTTTTCTTCATGCTTTCTTTGACACAAATTTGGAATTTAATTGGCACCCTTATCCTTCATAAAATCATGAAGAGGTGATAACAGTGAAAATACCTCTTTAAAATGTCCTTCACAGCAAGAAAAAGACTTCACCGAGCTCTCTAGGTAATTTGGGCGCCTTTGAACGCCTTTTCGGGCAATGCTGCGGTTTTGTGGTAGGAGCGCAGCATCCCGGGCAAGCCTGAATGCAGTCTTGTGCAGCACTGCATGCCCATGGTAGGAGCGCAGTGTATGGCGGGCAAGCTTGAACTTAGATTCGAGCGGCGGTTGGGCGCAGCAGCAGGAGTGCAACACACGTGGGCAAAGCTACACGTAGTTCGAGTCGTCACTCTGCACCCTGGGCAAGCCTGAAAGAGCGTCGCACCCACCTACAGGCGCGCAACACTTAGAACAAAATTACACTGAGGTAAACTACAGGTACGCAGCGTATTCCTACAGGAGCGCAACACCAAGAATTTTTCGCCCGAGGATGCCTGCGGGAACTGAAAAACTTCACTCTGTTTGGCAAATGATCGAATTGAGTGGGAAAAGAGAGGTTGTAATGCTTTATACCCTTTTTTGAAATAATTTAACTTAAAAATCCCCTTTCTAAAATTTCCTTTTGCACCTTTCTATTTTCTAATGCCTCTGACTGTCTTCTTCAGTCTAATAACCACTGTCTCTTTTTGCACTTGGTCAATTGATTAGATCCCTGATGATCCCTTCTTGTCATGAAAACTTGTTTGGGTGATGTGAAACTATGTTTTCCCTTCTATACCTTTTGAACATGCCTTTGACTATTTGTTTGTGAGAAAACATATTTTTGACGTGGTGTTTTATCTCCTTCAGTGAAGTGGCATATAGTGCCCATAATCTGTCTCCCTAGACCTTTTTACAATACTGATCTTACCCTTGATGTAGTGGAGTTGATGCTTGTTTTCCAAAATTAGAAGATAGTTGGAAAACTCTTGAAACCATCTGCTATTGATGAAGGAGGTTTCTTTGTCACTGTCTATGACCAACCTATCCAGTTTCCAAACTTCTGAACCTTTTAGGGATGTTCAGAAAAATGAATAAGTTTTCCTTCAAAGCTCTCAAAGAGACACTTTTTAAACTCATCACTCATGCCTAAAAGCCTTCAATGATCATTTGGAGGGTTTGAGGACTTCTTTAGCCTTTGTAACCCAAGTTTTGGTCCATTGCTTGGTCAAACCAGTCATACATTTTTAATTCCCAATATACACACACCCACTGCTTTCTTATAGTTTGTCAGTGTTTTGTTGTGCTGGTCCTTCTTTCCTATCGTACCTCCTGTTCTTATTTGATAGCTTTTTGGTCATCTTTTTAAGAATGTGAGTTAAAGGCAACTGTCCCTCTTCCAGCTTTATGCTTGAAGCCAATTTAACCATTTAATGATCTCTTTCATTGATGTGCAGTGTTGCTTATGTGCCACTGTCTTTTTAGATTCTGCACAGACCTTTTGATGGGCAGCGTTTCACCGCATTTTATTATGGGATCATGATCTTCCCTGTAGACTTCAATTTGTTGTATCAATTTACCAGCTGTGGATTTCTTCATTAGCTCTTTAGGTCTCCTTCCATGCCTTTGTTATGCTATTTGACCAATTACCAAGCATTCCTACACAAATTCTTGGACATGGTATATTTTTCTTCTACATGCTTACTGCTAGATCAAGAGGATTCTTTTGGAGGCCCTTGATGTACTTGGGACAATGATAAGCATTATTTTTGTTCCTCTTGACTTCACCTATATCATAGCTTTAGAAAACCTTGGAGGAAAATTGAAAGGGCTTTAAAGTGGTCTAAGGGGTTACTTTTCTTAGGAAGACCTCCTGGCCAAGGGCGCAGCAACATTTCCAAGGAGCACAGCGCCATGTGTAATTTATATGGGAATAACTTTCTAGGAGTGCAGCACCACCTCCCAAGAGTGCAACACCATTTTGCAGAGGAAATTTGGAGGCCTTCCCAATGTCGGAGTTGGGCCCATGATAGCTCGTTGGAAATATTAACCTGTCTACTTTCCAAATATACCATTTTTCTTCTGATTGAAGTTGATTTTACCATGACTGGTAAAAAATTGCTGAGTGATGGTGCAGAAATGAAAAGTGTTGGTGCAGACAACCTTTGGAGGCCTTTCACAACTCCAAATATAGCTCATGATAGCTCATTGGAAATCTATTCAAGTATAGTTTTCATTGGAATCATCAAGTAAGTCATTTGGATGCTCCAGTGGTGAGAAAAACGGATTTTACCAAGGTCCATCTAGCAGTGTAGAAATTCTCCCGTGACACCTGTATTTTTGACATTTCTACAAAACCATGATACCTGTGTAAAAACTGAAGGAGGTTTTTCTTCTTGGCCCTATGATGGACAAAAAATTCTCTCACTTTTTTGAAATTCATGTTTGTTTGGCCAGAAACATATTTTTAAGAAAAACTGGCCCTAGGTGTGGCAAATGACTTGGCCCTTGGAATGAATTATTGGAAAATGATGGAGGCATGATGTTTATGAGTTGGCATGGCTTCATGATTGCTGATATGACCTACCATGTGGATCTTCTTCTCTTATGCCTATTTTCCATAGAAAACCCTAGCTTATTTGGAATAGGAAAATAGGGTTTGGTATAGGGGATTTTGGACTGCCTTGTAGAGGGAATGGAATGAAGGGGTTAAGGGTTGTATAAATTCTTGGGGAAATTTTGGGGGATAGGGATAGATGTTAGGGAGTAGGGGAAAATTGAATTTCAAGGATTGAGTGAGGGGAAGGGGTCCAAAAGGGAAAAACACGGGCCTAGTCTTAAAAATTATTAAATTGCAGCCATAGACTAGGTTTTGGTAGAAAAATGATGAATTTGAGAGATAGGAGTGATGGGGAGTGTTTATGAAGGTATATTAAGGATAGGAGGAGTTGTAAGAGCATCAAGATACAAGCCTTGTTGATTTTTAACCATGGAGGTCATGAAACCAAGAAAAATGCCTTTAAAATCCCTAGATGGACAATGGGGGAGTTAGGCAAAACAAAATAGAGGGCTGAGGCAAAAGGTGACACAACAAAGACAAAATAAGTGACATGAGCCCATGATGGGTCTTATGGTATGGGTGAGGATAGTATTGACATGATGGGATGATGAAATAGTGAAAACATTATCTTAAGGATAATGAAGGTAGTGAGATTTCTAGAACTCACAATGTTCATGAACTTTGTTTCTAGAAATCTAGAACCAATACTTAGTCATATTCAGATAGTGAAAATTATGGATGACTAACAGTGGCTCCACTTGGGGAGGGCAGCTCCTTTTCAGGAGGTGTCCAGAACTTTCAGATCTTTGGCTTGATGGAGACCAGTGCCTCATCCATTAGGCACATTTTTACCTCTTTTCTCTTGTCGATGCTTGCTTTGAAACTATGATCTCAACAATCTGAAAGACATGATTAGCTCAAATCCATCTCTACCTACCCAACCTGCTTGCCTAACATTTTTTCTTCTTTAGGTGCATTTGGACTAGCAACCTTGACATCTTCTTGTTTTATGAAAGCAAAATAAACTATCTATTTCTACCTTATTTCTTCCAAGAGTTCAAATTATGCTAGTGAACTCTTCTTATTCTCTACCTAGTCTATTTGACTATTAAGATTAAGAAGTATGACAAAATTCATTTTCTAAGCTATTTGACAAGAAATTTAAAGCGTGAATTGAACCAGGATTAGGCAATCTGATTCATCATGAGTTGTGGCATTTGAGACAAGCTGCACACAAAAACTATTTTTATAAGAAAAAAAAAACTAGAAGGTGTGAGGGCTATGTTTCATCATTTGATAATTATCCCTATCCTTCTCCTTGGTTCAAATTTAAGCATGTGGAACCAGTATCTTTCATTCCTAATCTATTTTCTTTTGACAATTCAAGCTTAAATGATTTTACCAACATTCTGTCACTGACTTATCAACAATAATTTGAAAACATGTTCAGCCATGATTAGGATAGATGACTGGACAAGACCTTATTTCAGAACAAGTAGTGGCATTTAGGCTTGCACACTTTCAACATCACTATTTTTTGGGTATGGGGTTGTACCTTCTTTTCAAATCTGCCCTCTTTTTCATTTTTTCTTTGTTTTTTACTTTTTCTCTCTTTTTGGTCAAAATAATATAAAAATAAAGGTAGAAAGATGCTCATAGGGCTGTGTATTATGTAGCCAGGGAGAAACTGAGAATGTGATCAGTTTCAATTGGTCTTCAAGGATGACGATGAAGATGAGGAATAGCCAGGTCCAAAGAGGAGTCATTGTCCAGCAAATGAAACAACGATGGAGTTGCTACAACCCAAGAATCAGTAACATTTTCGAAAGAAAAAATCAAAGCATCTTGTAACACATCACCTATCACATTTGCTTCATGATTTTTTTCTTGCTGTGTGTCTCCTTCTTTTCCCTTCCGAGATCTACAGTCTTTCTTTAAGTGTCCTTTCTTTCTGCAATTCCAGCACACTATCCCCGATCTGGACTTGGATCTGCCTTTCCTTGATTTACTGCATTATCCCGATCTCTTTCCTCTTTCCATTCTTCTTCCGGAGCTTTTCCGTCGCATTTGCTCGCTAAGGATAGCACCAACAACATCATCAAACTTTAAAGTACTAGATCCCGAGACAGAGTTACTAATGGCCATTACTAAACCATTCCAACTCTCTGGCAATGAGCACAAGAATAACAGAGCTCTAACTTCATCATCAAAGTTTACCCCTACAGAACTTAACTGACTGGTAACTGTATTAAATTCATTTAAATGGTCTGCAATAGATCCACCTTTCGACATCTTCATATTAAATAGTCGTTTCATAAGAAATACCTTGTTTGAGGCCGAGGGTTTTTCATATAGTTTCGCCAACGTCTGCATCAAACCCTCTGTTGTTGTTTCCTTCGAAATATTGAAGGCGACTGACGCCGCAAGACACAACCGTATTGTTCTGAGTGCCTTTCTATCGAGAATGTTCCATTCCGCATCTGTCATGGCTGTCGGCTTCTTTGTTTTTCCGCTCAATGGTAGGTACAAATCTTTCTAATGTAGATAATCTTCCATCTGCATCTTCCACAACGGGAAGTTTTGGCCGTTAAATTTCTCGACCCTAAACTTACCATCATCTGCAATTTCTCCCACTCGAATTAGGAACCCTTCTTTCCTGCGAGTTTATCAGCCAAATATACCTTCAGCTCTGATACCAGTTGTTAGAAAATTATATATTATGCTGAAATGAAACACATAAAATATGCGGAAAAATACAAGCACACAAAACACATAAAACCAGAGAGACACGGATATATGTGGTTCACCCAGTTTGGGATACGTCCACCCCGAACATCCAGTCCATCGTTTCTATTATCCAGCAAAAATGAAGAGACAAAACCTACAGCAGATCCGCTGTAATATCCTCTGTTCTCTCTCACAGTCTCCCTCTCTGTTTCTCGCTCCAATAATACACACATAATACACAGCCGCAATACAATACCCTCATATATACAAGGGGGTTGCCTTCTAGGGAAAAAAACCGTAATCTAAACATAACTTCTACCATCAGATCATTTGCCTAATGAACAGCCCAGATTGACTAGAAATTACTATACTTTTACAAGGAAATTTTACATCTGTTTTTAGCTTCGGGGGTGCTGCCCCCGAAAACCCCCGCCAGGGGGGGGCTGCGAAAAGCGCTGCCACCCCCCCCTGGACCCCCCATGGTAGCGATTAATTACGGGTGGCGTTGCCAGCCCTTTTAAGGTACAGGGGTCCAACGCTGTGATACAAAGTAAACAAGATAATCAGGCTCCACACCCAACAGATTTTACGCTAGTTGTTAAGTGTAATTTGTTTGTTTATTTTGGGTTGGGGTAAGATGACTAAGTAGGATAGGTTGAAATGAGAGGTTGTCAAAACAATAGGGCTATGGGATCAGATGAAGTCTAGGGTGTCTAAATGATGAAGTAGAGTGTATTGCAGGGCCGATTTAGCAAGGTGAATGGATCCTTTAGGTGATGTATGAGGTGAACATTAAGTTTAGGAAAAAATAAGAGGTCTTAAACATATATAGTCTAAAATCAATAACTCATGAGGCAGGGCAAACCATTAATCTCTATGAACAATACTCAAACTGATAAACATGTAAGATGAACATTCTGGTTGTACATAGATGCATTAAAACTCCTAACTTTAGCAATTCACCTTCAGCTTTTTGAGAAAACACATAAGATAAAAAATCAACTCAATATGTGGAGAGGGAACTCCTAAATAGAATATATCAAACTATCGGGAACTCTAAAACAATTTGGTGAGCATGGGAAAAGGGCAAGATCGAAACAAGACCTCTTTGTCTTAACCTAATCAATCAGTATTCCATAGAAAAGCTTCACAATAAGGTTTTGAAAACTTTAAATAAGCAGGGCATACTATCAATCATATTTATAAGCTAACATACTAATCATTCATGAAACAAGGAACAAATTTTAGTGGGCCTAAGGAGCAGTCAAGAATTCCTTAAGATGAACTAAAAGAAGAAAACATCAAAACTATAGCAAACAGAAGATTTGAGGTGCTTCCATGAGCATATCTCAACCTATACTTTTCTGATCTATAGCAAACAAGCAGACTGAAACAAAATGATGACAAGAAAAAATTAACAAGTTAGAAAAACATCACCATTCACCAAGCTATGGAATTTTGCAAGCAAGCTTCTCCAACATTAAGCCACACAAGCCATTCATTCACTTCATAAAACCAATATCTTGTCCAAGCTCATAAAACCATGTATTGCTCTTAATCACATCAATTTGCCACTCTTTACAATACATACGCATGCCTTATATAACAAATAAGGAGAGGAGAGCCTACTAGAGCATCTAGAAGCCCATTGGCCAAAAACAAATATCTTGACTTGTCCTTGAGGCCCTACAAGGTCCAAGGCACAAAATATCTTCCAAAATATCCTTTCCAGACTAAATTAGAACAAAAATTGACTTTTAGGCTCTAACATACATGATGAAACTTTCCTAACGCACATTTTCTCAGTTACACACAGGAACACAGCATACTGTCTCAAAAACTTGAAAATTTTCCAGGAGCGCAGCACCAAAAAGGTCTTTTTGCAACAGAGCTTTGGAGGCCTTCCCGATGTCGGAAAAGGCTCCGTGATGGCCCGTTGGAAAGATGTGGATGTATAATTTCCAAATATATATTTTTTTCCTCAATATGACCTCCGCACATTTCCAAAAAATGGAAAAATTCAAGGCTTCCAGGAGTGCAGCACCTGTTCAGAAAAGAGGGCAGAAAGGTGGAAAAATGAGTGTTTTTGACCCTTTTGGGGGAACCAAAACAACTCCAATTGAGCTGAAATTTTGTGATCATACTTCTCTCATGATGGGGAATCCAAAAATGTAAGCTTCTCCCTCTTAAAATGCCCTAGGAAAAAGCGCAGCACAGGGGGTGCTCCGTTCTTAGGCTTGAAATTTTGCAAAAAACAAAAACTTGTTCAATTTTCCTCAAATTTGGTATGTAGGTGCCTCAAGGGTCCTTGGAGACCTGTAGTGAAGCTTCAGCCAAAATACAAAGCCTAGCTTGGTATTTCTCATCATTTGGTGATGGGCCCTCATTTTGGGCAGTTCTAAGTTTCTTCCTTGCAAAGTGATTTTTTCGTTTGTAGTTCTTAGTCATCTTTCTCTGTAACCTCAAATATTTGTCGCCCTTCTCTAATTTGGCCTCTAAATGTATATTTTCCCTTTCAATACATGACCCTTTGTCATGCTCAATATCCATGGCAAGGAGCTCAGTGAGGGGAAATTGTTGTGCTTGGGCTGATTCTTCCTCTCTCTGTTTTGCCAAAGCTTTCCTAAGACCCATAGTCTTAGGTCTCCTTCATTGGTTTTGTATATTTGTTCTTCACTGGTTTTTTACCTTCGTCCTTCATTTATTTTTTGGAGGAGAGCATGGCCCCTTGCCTTTTGGAGGCCGCAAACACATGTCTCCTTCCTCTCTGATAAGTGATGGTGAAAGGTGCTATAAATGTTGCTTGCAAAATTTGATAATTGGAAACCTCAGGATTGTCTCCTTCTTCATGGATGTTTTCTGTGAGTATATCCTCCATACTTTGCTGTTGGCTGTCCTTTAGATCAACATTTTCAACATCCTTCATGATTTTATCACTAACAGAACCTTTGAAACTGCCATGCTCTGTTTCTGCAGTGTCATGAATATCTGCTCTGTTTTGGCATATCTTCACTTTCATGAATATCCTCCTCCTCACCCTTTGCATTATTTTTTTCACTGCCAACTTCATTTTCTGCATCACTGCCTTCATTCTTGGGACCTTTGTAATCATCTCCTTGCTTATTGAAAATAATTTTAAAATCTGTTTCTGGGCTGCCTTTGCCATTCTTATCACTGTCATGGCTTTCTATTGCTTCCTCACCACTGTCTGTTATAGTGTTCTCAGTGTCATTCCCATCCACATAAGACCCACTGACTGGACTTGTTAGCTCATCATGGGACTCAGTGATCAAAACTCTGTTTTCTTGCTCACTGTCCTCTTCTTGAAAGGCTACCTCCATTTTTGTATTTCTAGAGTCTTCTTCTTCATTATGGGACCCATTGCTTTGAATCCCTTGCCCATCATCTGTATCACTACTTTCACCTCTGTTTTCTTCTTTATCCACATCCTCATCCCTGCTACTGCCTTGATTTTTTTCCTCTTAGCCATTGTTGCTTTCTTCATGATCATCACTGCTTTCTTCATGATCATCTCTGCTTTCTTCATGATCATCACTGCTTAGGGGAAGGTATATGAGGAAATTTTGTTTGGGAAAGTGATTCATGTGAAGAAGATAGATCAAGGTCAGTAGAGGGTAATGGAGGTGTATGAGGAGGATTTTGAGAAGATGATGGCATATTTTGCAGAGGGATGGAGGGTGAATTTGTGAAATCATCATGGGTGATAAATACCTCCCAGGGAATGCCTTGTTGCTCTAATTGGTATGAGACAATTACTTTGATAAGAGAATGATGAAATAGGCTTGACATTTGTTGGGCTGGGGGCCTCTTTTGCATGATGGGGGACATTTTTTCAATGCTTTTGCAGAAGTAGTAGGGCATGTGCAGTAGCTTGGTCCTAGTGAAATGCATGAGGATTATAATATTATAGGAATAGACTCTGGAGAACCTACCCTCACAGGTGAAGTACTTCATGATAATCTTCATGAGGAGAGCATATCCATCCAATAGATGAGAAAAGGGAAAATGGTTTTACAGTCAGCTTGACAACTAGGTTTTAAGAATAGATGATAGTGGCTTAAGTCAAGATGATTCTGTTGAAATCACCTTTCTCCTATGCAAGGCATTCCAGTGGCCTTAGAGATGGCACTAGTGGTCAACTCAAATCTTACCCCTGCTAGATGTACTTTATGCCTGTGAAGTCTTAAGGCAAATAACTTGGTCAATTGAGGGTGGCTTTTGATCTCTTGCACATTGTTATAGAACTCATAGCACCCTAACTCTTGGAAACAGGAAATAATAGAAGGGGAGGCTATCAGTTCTTCAGTGCTTATAGGCTCAAACCTATTTGGCGTCCCTCCCTTCTTTTGCTTTTTTCTTGGTCTTGTCTCTTCATTTAGGTCAACACTCTCTTCTTCAGACATGGTGTTTTTCTCTACCCTGCCCCAAAATATTTAAATAGAAGTGATTATCGCTTGTGAAATAATATGTAAAGTGGTTAAGGAGGTGCTAAGATTTTAAACAAGGTTAGGAGACTAGCAGAGAATAGGTTAGGTTTTCTTTTCAAGTTTTCTTTGTAATGTTCCCAAATTTTGCTGACAATAATTTGGAACATTAATTTTTGCTAATTTCACCTAGGAGGAGAATAAATGGGTAAGGAGACCCATGCATACTGATATTTTCAATAAAATCCCTCATAGTATGAAAGGGGATCATCCTTGGAGCTGGTTTGCACACCCTCATGTGTGAACAGGGTTATTTGCAAGTGGACAAGGTCAGGTTTGACCAAGTCAACAACGCTGCCATAGGAGGAGTGGCTTACTTTGGAAGCCAGCGCAATGTGAATGAGGAAAGGGATATTTAGTGGAGGCAAACCTAATGGATGGGGCCCATGGAAAAGGAGCTTTCACTTTTTTAAAAGGAGGGCAAGGCAACCATTGTTTCTCATGCTTGTATTATTCATCTCATTGTCTATTCAGACAATTGTGCATTCCTTGCTATTTAGCAAGAGTTGCCGGGAGGAATTCTTGTTGAGGATTCCTTCTCCTTCTTGAGAGGCCTCTTTAGGGATTGGACTGATTTTCCTCACATCTAGGCTTGTGGCCAAGCATCCTCCATCAAGACAGCGTTATTTCTGTAGCAGAATAATACTGTGTTGCTGGGTGTTGCAGTGAGGGTTCACAACACCACCTCCATCAGCTATTTTTTAGAGGAGGAGTCTCTCTCCTCTTTGGGAGATCAGATTGGAGGCATTTCGGAGCTGATTGCAGACTTTGGCATCAATTCCAACTCATTCCCTATCCCTATAGCGCAGTTCCATCTAGTGACTGTGTTATTTTGAGTGGAGCATTTGTAGTGGGGCTCTTGTAGATTCTTGGAGGGCAAGATATTTGGTGAAAGGATCAGCCTTTCACTCTAAAGATCCATTGGCGGAGGCATATTCAATTTGAGCATCATCTACAGCCTCTCCATCCAATTCTATTTCTGAGTTGCTGCAGCTACCCAGCAACTCCGACATTTTGCAGTTTTTGTGTTTTATTGCCAATCCTTCCACGATTGACATGAGGTAGTCTTTGGGAGCTGAGATCTTCACTCGCATTGTTTTATTGGGCCATATATTGATATATATATATATATATATATATGTGTGTGTGTGTGTGTGTGTGTGTGTATTTGAAATTTGTAGCATGAATTTTCTTTATAAAACTGTGTTGTCATGGCTTGGTGTGCATTGTGTAGCAGTATTTTATCATGTATATTGTACTTGTTTCTTGAGGCTGAGCATTGCCTATCTTGAGTGACCTTTTTCCTCAATATATTTTATGTATTTTTTTATGCTATTAGCTAATGAGAAGGCTATGGATTCCTCTCACATTTATATGATTTGGGTGTTGTTGTTGCACCATTATTGTGTTTGCTTATTGCTGGAGCTCCAACTTTAGAATATCTTGAGATATTCTCATCGTTGTAGCATTTTCCTGAAAAAGGAATATTACAGTGGTATCAAAGCATGATCTCTGGCCTAGCCAGTGGATCTCAGCCATCATGCTATCAAGGAGAGAGAAGATGAAGACTTTTTTAATGGAGGGAAGAAGGAAGATGAGATTACAAAGCTTCTTCCAAAATCTATATGGAGCATTCATGAAGAATTTGAGGAGATAATGAGGGATATTTGTACAGGATCTCCAAGAGGGTTTGAAACTGAGTCAAACTCTAGTTTTTCTTATGGGAGATGTGAGCATGCATCCACACCCTATAAGGTATAGCGCAGTCACATGGCCAGCTTTTCCATGAGAAGAGAAGAAGAAGGAGGAATGCCAAAGAAAGGAACTCTTAGAGGTTTCTTGCATGAGTATGAATCTCAAACTTAGAAGTTTAGAGATCATATTAATTTTTCGTAGTTTTTCAAGATCGTGGTAAGGAGGAGCACGCAACATGATGAGGATAGATTTCTTCTATCTATCTTTGATGGTTCTCCTACTGGTTCAGCCAGGGCTTGGATAGAAGAATTAGACACCTTTATGCAGCAGCATCAGATTCCAAAAGATGAAGCCATTAGAGTCATTGCATGGTGGTTATTTGAGTCTTTTACTTTGAGAAATGAAAATACCTCTTCCTATGCAATGTTCATTAGAACTTTGATGGAGAGATTTGGTAGGAGGAATTATGAAACACATGGGGAGGAAACAAAGACATTAAAACAAAAAAAACCCTTGCATGTGATGAAGAAAACCATAGACTCAGAATCATTCCATAAAACCATGAAGGAGGATGATATCTTGCATGATGCTTTATCGGAGGCAAGATCTTCATTTTTGGCACAAGGAGGCAAAGAGGATCTCATCATTGGAGGGTCGCCCACTCATATTGAGAAGGCTGAGGGCAATAGCATTGTCATTTCTAGAGTTGATCTAACACCTCTTGCAGAGGAAGGAGGAGCTTTTGCTCCAACTAGAGGGATTCTTGCAGATTTGCAAGGAAGTCCCCAGGATCTCATACATAGAGGTCCAAGCACAATCAACGAGAATCATGATTGTGCAGCACTGCAGCTGGAAGAAGGAGGAAGGGAGGAAGAGCAGCATCATGTGATGAGAGGCACACACCCTTCTCTATTTCAGAGAACTAGTGCAAAGAGGAGGCAGATTGTATTGCATTGTGAGAGCAAGGGCAAGATTTCCCAACCATATGTGCAATCCACTCTTGACATAGATGTCTCACTGCATAGAGGCATTCCACCAGGAAGGCCACCTGATCTATCATGGATGAGAGACATTTTTTATTTGGATTCACCGCTCTTGGATTTTGGAGAGGTGAATAGTTTGGAGGAGAAATTTGGCATGAGGGATGTCAAAGTAGCAGACAGCAGTAGGAAGAGATCTTCACATGCTGGATCACCAACGTTGTCTCTTGGGAGGATTGATCCTTATTGGAGATCTCAGCTCTTAGTAGAGTACTCCAAGGATCTTGGTGCATGCATGACCCCTGATGACCCAGGAAGAGATGAAAGATACATTGTGGATGATATGGTCATCTATTCACAGGACAGAGTCTTCTTGACTAGAGATTCTAGCCTCAAGGAGAAGTTATTGCATGCAGCACAGGAGGAATTATTTTCCATGCATTTTAATGCATATCTTTCCTTGGCAGAGGATTTCATTTGGGAGGGCATCCAACAGGACATACATCAGCATATGGAGAGATGCAGAGCCCGGATGATGATGATGAGGATATCACAACCACCTTCCTACTCATTGGGAGTAAGGGAGTATTTTCAGTTGAGCCATTTCAGCTCAAGTCTTCGAGTACATGATGGAGAATGTACAATTTCACCTTATATTTTGTACTTCTTCTCTTTTTATGAGCAGCATAATGTATTAAGGAGGGTCGTTCCTTCTTGCATATTGTATAGTAATGTACTTGAAACCATTTGTAGCATCGAGATTGGTTATCTCAATGGTGGTTTGTGGGAGAGGCTACATGATTTTTGGTGTGCACCATTCACACCCTTTTGTACTTTCATGTTCACATATTGTAGGATGATTGTGGCAGCAAACAAGTGGCTAGAAAAGCACTTGTTTTTGTTTGATTTGATGCAGGCATGGGATGCAGTGTGTTGGTTCCTTGTGTGGGACCTTGATCCACTTCCCGGTTGTCATTTGGAAACTTGTTCTTATTATACTATGCTTCCATGTATTGCTGATATATTTATATTTATGAGGAGATTTATTTGGAGAGTGGGATTGAGATTGAGGATGCCCATTGGGAGCATGATTCTCCTCACTATACATGTTGTACATTTCAGGAGGAACCATGGGCCAACCATGAATGCCACATTATATTTTTGTAGTTCTTGTGGGGGGAACCACTTGAAGAACTTGAGGAGGCATTCCATAGATGATGAGGAGATGGAGGAGTTAGCACAGTCAACTCTTTTCCCTTTAAGGATGAGAGGAGACTCATCTATGAGTCACTCCACTTATATGAGAAAAACATATGGTAATAGTATTGTTGGATTGCATAATGATTTGTCTATATATATGCATCTCTTAACCATATATGTGCAGGAATTTGCTCAAAGAAGGAATATCCTTCCTTCTAGATTTTATGGTCTACATAAGGCCATTATGGATGATCACTCCATAAGAGGAGGAGGGGAGGAAATTTCTCATGGAGAACATAAAAACATTGCACATTACATCATTCACTTTCTCCAGGAGAATTGGGCAGCAAGAAAATGGTGGGGAGGCCACCCATCATTTTATTTTCTATGGCAATGGAGAGTCAAACTGCGTTGGCTTCATTTGAGGGACCATTGTCCTTCTCCTTTACTACACATGGCAGCCAGCATGATTCTCCTTATGGCTCCCTTGGTTGATATTGCTAGAGCTTTCCTTAGGAGCATGATTAGAGGAGAGACACATTGGGTGAATGTGTCCTTGGAGGGAGAGAACTCCCACACACTTTGCACTACATGTTCTAGAGGGAGCATGGGAGATGGTATGGCCACTACAGCAACTCATTTATTTCCCTATGATATGAGCCATATGAGGAATATGATGCCATATGATGATGACTTCCAACTCATCACATATGATATGATTTGAGCCAACATGTTTCATAATGCTGGAGGAGAGATCCTTAGAGGTCTAAGCTCCATCTTGCCACTTGAAGGCAATATATTTTCAGCCCAGGATTAGCATACACTCTACACTTATCCTAAGTGGAGAGGAGGACAGCATGGGGTAGGCTATTTTGTCTACCAGGATTAGATTTGCAACCCACCTACATTTCCAGAGGTAGAGGTGGAAGACAGTTTCCAGGAGTTGCCCATTTGGGAGGTAACTCATTTTGCATGGATGATTGCTTGGGGGATGGAGGATCCACATGAGGAAGATTTTCCTCAAAACATTATAGACTCCATTCCTTGAGGAGAGGCTATCCAGTTCTGTCCTTTCAGTTGCTTTGGGACAACCAACATTGTGGAGGGGAGGACTGTAATGTTCCCAAATTTTGCCGACAATAATTTGGAACATTAATTTTTGCTAATTTCACCCAGGAGGAGAATAAATGGGTAAGGAGACACATGCATCATGATATTTTCAATAAAAAACTCTGATGTTACTAGGGCGCGACCATTCTGAGTTGCTCAGGCAAAGAGTGTGTAAATGTTGGCTTGCAAGTGGACAAGGCCTCTGACTAAGTCAGCAAAGATGAAAGCGATAGGAGGAGTGGCTTACTTTGGAAGCCAGCGCAGTGTGAATGAGGAAAGGGATATTTGGTGGAGGAAAACCTAATGGATGGGGCCCATGGAAAAATATCTTTCACTTGTTTAAAAGGAGGGCAAGGCAACCATTGTTTCTCATGCTTGTATTATTCATCTCATTGTCTATTCAGACAATTGTGCATTCCTTGTTGTTTAGCAAGAGTTGCTGGGATGAATTCCTGTTGAGGATTCCTTCTCCCTCTTGAGAGGCATCTTGAGGGATTGGACTGATTTTCCTCATATATAGGCTTGTGGCCAAGCATCCTCCATAAAGACAGTGTTATTTCTGCAGCAAAATAATACTGTGTTGTTGGGTGTTGCAGTGAGGGTTCACTACACCACCTCCATCAGCTATTTTTCATAGGAGTCTCTCTCCTCTTTGGGAGATCAGATTGGAGGCATTCTGAAGCTGATTGCAAACTTTGGCATCAACACCAACTCATTCCCTAGCCCTACAGTGCAGTTCCATCTAGTGACTGTGTTATTTTGAGTGGAGCATTTGTAGTGGGGCTCTTGCAGATTCTTGGAGGGAAAGATCTTTGGTGAAAGGGTCAGCATTTCACTCTAAAGATCCATTGGAGGAGGCATATTCAGTTTGAGCATCATCTACAGCCTCTCCATCCAGTTCTATTTCTGAGTTGCGGCAGCTACCCAACAACTCTGGCATTTTGCAGTTTTTGTGTTTTATTGCTAATCCTTCCAGGATTGACATGAGGTAGTATTTGGGAGCTGAGACTTCACTCCCAATGTTTTATTGGGCCATATATTGATATATCTATGTATTTGAAATTTTTAGCATGCATTTTCTCTATAAAACTGTGTTGTCATAGCTTGGTGTGCATTGTGTAGCAGTATTTTATCATGTATATTGTACTTGTTTCTTGAGGCTGAGCATTGCCTATCTTGAGCGACCTTTTTCCTCAAGATCTTGTATGTATTTGTTGCTGCTATTAGTTAATGAGAAGGCTATGGATTCCTCTCACATTTATATGAGTTGAGTGTTGTTGTTGCGCCATTATTGTGTTTTCTTATTGCTGGAGCTCCAACTTTAGAATATCTTGAGATATTCTCATCATTGTAGCATTTTCCTGAAAAAGGAATATTACATTCTTCATGCTTTCTTTGACACAAATTTGGAATTTACTTGGTGCCCTTATCCTTCATAAAATTGTGAAGAGGTGATAACAGTGAAAATACCTCTTTAAAATTTCCTTCACAGCAAGAAAAAGGCTTCACCGAGCTCTCGAGCAATTTGGGCCCTTCGAAATGCCTTTTCCAGCAATGCTGCGCTTTTGTGGCAGGAGCGCAACATCTTGGGCAGGCCTGAACGAAGTCTACTGCAGTGCTGCACGCCCACGGCAAGAGCGCAACGTATGGCGGGCAAGCTTGAACTTGGAGTCGTGCGGCGGTTGGGCGCAACAGCAGGAGTGCAGCGCCCGTGGGCTAAGCTGCATGCAGCTCGGGTTGTCACTCTGCACCCCGAGCAAGCCTGAAAGAGCACAGCGCCCACCTACAGGTGCACAACACTCAAAACAAAATTACACTGAGGTAAACTACAAGCGTGCAGCGTATTCCTACAGGAGTGCAGCACCAATAATTTTTTGCCCGAGGATGGCTGCGGAAACTAAAAAACTTCACTATGTTTGGAAAATGATCGAATTGAGCAGGAAAAGAGAGGTTGTAGTGCTTTATACCCTTTTTTGAAATAATTTAACTTAAAAAACCCCTTTCTAAAGTTTCCTTTTGCACCTTTCTATTTGCCAATGCCTTTGACTGTCTTCTTCAGTCTTATAACCACTGTCTTTTTTTGCACTTGATCAATTGATTATATCCTTGATGATCCCTTCTTGTCATGAACACTTATTTGGGTGATGTGAAACTATGTTTTCCCTTCTATACCTTTTGAACATGCCTTTGACTATTTGTTTGTGAGAAAATAGATTTTTGAGGTGGTGTTTTATCTCCTTCAGTGAAGTGGCATATACTGCCCATAATCTGTCTCCCTAAATCTTTTTAGAATACTGATCTTACCCTTGATGTAGTGGAGTTGATTCTTCTTTTCCAAACTTAGAAGATATTTATAAAACTCTTGAAACCATCTGTTGTTGATGAAGGAGGTTTTTTTGTCGCTGTCTATGACCAACCTGTCCAGTTTCCCAACTTCTGAACCTTTAGGGATGTTCAAAAAAACAAATAATTTTGTCTTCAAATCTCTCAAAGAGACACTTATTTAAACTCATCACTCATGCCTAAAAGCCTTCAATGATCATTTGGAGGGTTTGAGGAGTTATTTAGCCTTTGTAACCCAAGTGTTGCTCCATTTCTTGGTCAAACCAGTCATACATTTTTAATTCCAAATAAACACACACCTACTGCTTTCTTCTAGGTTGTCAGTGTTTTTTTGTGTTGGTCCTTCTTTCCTATCTTACCTCCTGTTCTTATCTGATATTTTTTTGATCCTCTTTTCAAGAATGTGAGTTAAGGGCAGCTGTACCTCTTCTAGATTCATGCTTGAGGCCAATTTAAACTTTTAATGATCTCTTTCAGTGATGTGCAGTGTTGCTTATGTGCCACTGTCTTTTTAGATTCTGCACAGACCTTTTGAAGGGCAGCGTTTCACCACATTTTATCATGGGATCATGATCTTCCCAGTAGACTTCAGCTTTCTGTATCAATTTACCAGTTGTGGATGTCTTCATTAGCTCTTTAGGTCTCCTTACATGCCTCTGTTATGCTATTTGACCAATTATCAAGCATTCCTGTAGAAATTATTGGACATGGTATATTGTTCTTCTGCAGGCTTACTGCTAGATCAAGAGGATTCTTTTGGAGGCCCTTGATGTACTTGGGTCAATGATAAGCATTATTTTTGTTCCTCTTGACTTCACCTATATCAGAGCTTTAGAAAACCTTGGAGGAAAATTGAAACGGCTCTGAAGTGGTCTAAGGGGTTACTTTTCTTAGGAAGACCTCCTGGCCAAGGGCGCAGCACCATTTCCCAGGAGCGGAGCGCCATGTGTAATTTATATGGGAAAAACTTTCTAGGAGCGTAGCACCATTTTCCAGACGGCATTTTGAGGTATTCCCGATGTCTAAATTGGGCCCGTGATAGCTCGTTGCAATGCTTAACCTATTTAATTTACAAATAGACCATTATTTTCCTGACTGAAGTTTATTTTCCTTGTAAAAATTTGATTTTACCATGATTGGTCAAAAAGTGTTGAGTGATGATGCCGAAATGCAGAGTTCTGGTGCAAACAACCTTTGCAGGCCTTCCACAACTCCAAATCTAGCTCATGATAGCTCATTGGAAAGCTATTCAAGTCTAGTTGGCATTGGACTCATCAAGAAATTAATTTGGACACTCCAGCGGTGAGAAAAACTGATTTTACCAAGGTCACTTCAGCAGTGCAAAAATTCTCCCATGACACCTGTATTTTTTAAATTTATCCAAAACCATGATACCTGTGTAAAAACTAAAGGAGGTTTTTCTTCTTGGCCATATTATGGGAAAAAATGTCTCTCAATTTTTCCAAATTCATCTCTTTTTGGCTAAAAATATATTTTTAAGCAAAACTGGCCCTAAGTGTGGCAAATGACTTGGCCCTCGGAATGAATTCTTGGAAAATGATGAAGGCATGATGTTTATGAGTTGGCATGGCTTCATGATTTCTGATATGACCTACCATATGGATATTCTTCTCTTATGCCTCTTTTCCATAGCAAACCCTAGCTTAGTTGGAAGAGGAAAATAGGGTTTGGTGTAGGGGATTTAGGACTACCTTGTAGAGGGAATGAAATGAAGGGGTTAAGGGTTGTCTAAATTCTTGAGAAAATTTTAGGGGATAGGGATAGATGATAGGGAGTAGGGTAAAGTGGAATTTCAAGGATTGAGTGGGGGGAAGGGGTCCAAAAGGGAAAAACACAGGCCTAGTCTTAAAAAGTATCAATTGCGGCCATAAACTAGGTTTTGGTAAAAAAATGATGAATTTGAGGGACAGGAGTGATGGGGAATGTTTATGAAGGTATATTAAGGATAGGATGAGTTGTAAGAGCATAAATATACAAGCCTTGTTGATGTTTAACCATGGAGGTCATGAAACCAAGAAAAAATTCCTTTAAAATCCCTATATGGACAATGAAGGAGTTAGGAAAAACAAAATAGAAGGTTGAGGCCAAAGGTGACACAAAAAAGACAAACTGAGTGACATGAGCCCATGATGGGTCTTCTAGGATGGGTGAGCTGAGCATTGACATGATGGGATGATGAGATAGTGAAAAAATTATCTTAAGGATAATTAAGGTAGTGAGATTTCTAGAACTCACAATGTTCATGAACTTTGTTTCTAGAAATCTAGAACCGATACTTAGTCATCTTCAGATGGTGAAAATTATGGATGACTAACACTGACGATAAGAAAACTTGGTGGATATTCATTCATAATAAATTGATAAGAAAGCATTGGTGATTATAATTATTAAGGGAACATCCCTTGCGGTCATTTTTAAACATCCATTGTAACAGTAGTGAGGAGAAGAACACACCAATGGGAGTTTCCTTAGCAGAAAACATGATGCATCACTTAGCTACAAGGGAGGCACTAATGTAGTGGTAGCTACCAGTTGTGCACTCTCTCCTTCAAATCCTATTTATGACATGTTCCCGATGCTCTTTCCTAGAAAATGAGGTCACTCCAATTGAGGGAGTCACTTACCTATTCATGGCAGCATGACGAGTTACAAATTATCACCTTTTTGGAAATTGAAGGGAATACATTATGTTTTTGGCCACTTGCATGGAGGGAACATTAATGAAGTATTTACACCACATTCTCTCCTTATTCCTAGCATGTAAGAGGGTACATAATTTGGAGATTTACATTGTTTTTCTAAGCTTGAAGAAGTTCACCCTAGTAGAAAATATGCCTTTGGAATCATATTTGTTAATCCTATCTTCATCTATAATTATGTTACCGGTCTTTGATACTCATTCAAGACCTTCACAAGTCATAATAATATTACCTAGGATAAAATGTCTCTTAATAAACCCCAGTTGATCAATAAAAATGGTTCATTCTGCCATATCCTTGATTATAAGACACATTAAAAAGTGTGATAGGTCGAAAATTACTCACTATCTTTATCTTGTTGTCTATCTTGAAAATTGTGTAGTTTATCTTGTTGTTGAAGTAAGACACCTTGTATGTGTCTCAAACAATTGATTTGTCTACAATATACTCGAAATTATCCCACATTTCCTTCAATAGATGTATGAATATTCAACGGGGAAATTTTCCTCCAATTGCCATTATGGAAAAATCATATAGGAAAAAACAGGCATATGATGTAAATGCAAATACAATCCCAAACCTTCCTCTCAAAGAAGCAACACGGTTTTGTGGAGGATACAAGGTATATGAGATTTGCAAGCATACAATATTTTCAAATCCGTGCTTTTCTAAAATTAATTTGATGACCAAGAATCCACAAAAATAATTTTGATGCTAGTTGCCTCCAACATCTTGGAATAGAGTTGTAACATCTAGAGATGATTCATAGACACATTTATAAGATTCAGGCATAGCTCAAGACAGTTGTTATCACAGTAAAATCAGAAAAGAAAAAATGACATTATTAAATGTCAGGTGGAAGGATTTATAGGGCTGAGAAACATTAGAGGATCTGAAAATATAAAAAATCTCTAAGGACAAGAGGGAAAAACCAAATTGTGCAACAAAGACATAGGAGAAATGTGCCTTGCATGCATTTTTCTTCGATAGGCACACTAGTCTGTGCAGATTTCCCTCAAAAAGTTGCGCGGTCCTGGGAGTGGCGGAAGTCACCATTCAAGACCACTTCACACACTTCAGGAAATAATCCTCCACTTGAGGCTGCCTAAGGACAGCCGCCTAATCCACCTTGGGACCTCAACTAAGGACACAAAGGAATCAAGTGGGCACAAAAAGGAATCAACCCTCTCTCTTGGGTCACCATCCACAAGTGTACCAAGATAGGGAAGAAGGATTTGAGTGTGCTTATAAATTGCCACCATGAGAAGAAAAAAATGAGAACACATTGTTATGCTAGCCAAATTTCCCATGAGAAAGCAAGTAGTGTGTAATCCAGAGCAGCAATAGAGTTACAGGATTTGATTTTTGGCCACCCAACAACTTCAATCCCTTTGGATAAGAGAGAGCCTTGTGACATCAGCTCAAGGGTAAAAAATTCCTTGCACTGGGTCTTAGAACTCCATATTTCTAAGGATCCTTTGGCAAGAGTGAAATTTTTTATCTTTCTTACCAATAGCGGTCCATAAGAGGGGATTTTATTCCGCCGTTTGCATTATTGTCTCATTTCACTCATTGTGAGCTTTTTTTTTAGTTTTAGTTTAGTTGTGTTTCTTCTCTTTATATGTAGCATAATACATTCCATAATTTAGTGTGTTTTATATATATTAGCATGTGTTCACTAACCTGCTAACCATATTTTCTTCCTGTGACCATAGCTTGTAGGCTGCAACCATTCCTACCAAGCACCGGTGGATTGGTACACTTGTGCACCAAAATCACCACTATAGGATTGCGACTCCACTTGCTCTACCCTTTAGTTAACTGGTTGCACTTGTTGCAGGGGCCTTCTCTATGCTCTGGAGTGTTGTTGGGACAGCTCCCCTTCTCCTCTTCTCTCCTCATTCACCCACAGTGAAGATTTGCACTTGAGGAGTTCTGGAAATTTTACTTGCAGGAAACCCGCATGCAGTTTACTCAGACATATGCGACGATCCGCGCGAGTTCATATTTGACCTGCGCCTAGAGTTGTGCGGTTGTGTGATAAGTTTCCATGCGGAAACCAGAGAACATATTTCTCAGTGTTTTTCTTCAGTTTCCCAATTGTAAAGTGACTGGCAGCCCAGAGAAAACTGCTAGCACTATGTTTGGTGTCCCATGATTGTTTAGAACTTGCTTTTGGCTACGTTTTAGTATTTCTAGTTGCATAGTTTTAAAATTTTAAAGTTTATCTTCATAAAACTCACATAGTCTAAGTAGGGGGCAATTGAGTGGCGAAAACCTACCTTTGCAATTAGAATTAACTCATTTTGTGAAAATAGACACCAAAAAACACATATATAATTAGCAGGAGTAAGTGGCATATGATTAGCTAGTTGTTAATTATTTTTCCTAGTTAGATCATTAATTTTAGTTTAAATTTTTGCAGTAGGAATTGAGACCAAGACTTAATTATCTTAAGAGAAGCAAGTAATCTCTGTTGCCCTTGCACCTTTTGGTGATAGTGGGCATGCATATGAAAACTCTCTTTTGATAATTTCCATCTCCATTTAGTCAATCATTTAGTTTAATTAGAAAAAGTTGTAAGTGGCCCACTATCCGCATATCATTTTCTTATCGCAAGGAAAAATGAAAACATAGATTAATAGGGGACGTGTAAAGGATCACCACATATCCACATCTTAAAATTGTGTGATTGTTCACTTTTTTCTCACACACTTCCACACCATAAGCAAAGTAAAGGCTCGTTAAAAGTAACCTAAGTGAACTCATTAAATTTCCCCATAGGGGCCACAAGAAAAATAATAGCTTAGGTTAGGACAATGGGGGTAGGCATCCAATAAGCCACCATTTTTAGTATACATCTTGAAACATAGAAGTTGACTTAATAGGGAGCTTTAAATTAGTCTATCTACCCACAAAAAAAGAAAACACGAGCGCCACAGATAACCAATTTAGAGGGAGTTAAGCTTAGGCCCAGTGCATGCAGTATTATTTGGGGCTATTTGACCCATCTAATGCTTGGTACTGGTAGTTGATTTATCAAGAAGCTCAAGACATTAATTCTCATGTGGGACGATGGTACTTAGCGGCCAAATCTAGGGCATCCTTCCTTATAGGTGACGGTGCAAGTAGCACTAGATCCTCTACCCATTACCTTGGTCGATTCTTCGGCTGCTGGATGGCATCGTAAGTTCTTTTGGGATGTTAACCCTAGTACCCACCAGAAGATATCTTTGCAAGGCCCAATTACAATTGAGAGTGTGAGGACATTTAGGTCTTTAGGATTTTGAGTATCACACGAAAAAATAACCTGAACCGTTTTTTTATTGATTGATGACATAGAACTAATTTAAAGGGAAATTAACATTTTGTTTCGCTTTGTTTTATGTATGTGGTCACATTTTTTGCTTTGATTTCTCCCCTCTCGTAGAACTTAAGAAATTTTCCAAAACCATACTATTGGGCAATGAAAGAGGTATGAAATTATTGTATATTTACTCATTATTTACCATAAATATACTCCTATTTGTCTTGAAAAGGTAATTTATCATAGGAATTACAATAGAATTGGAAAGGTTTATGTTGAATATGAAAAGGTGACTAAAGGTTACTTTTTGATTGACAAACAGGAATTCGAAGAGGTGAAGAGCTGTACCAAAGGCGGGGTTGAGAACAATTTAACTGCTGCTCCATCAGCATTGAATCATATCCAGCCAAGGGCAAGAAGATTTGAACGAATAGCCTAGAAATGACAGGGAATAGCTCGGCCTCAGTCAGCACAAACAGAATGATAACTAAACACAGAGGAGAGAATCCCTCCGGATCTTTCGATCCTGAGGAATCGTTGTTCAAACTTATCTTGTTCTTTGATTGGTCGGTCGAAGAGTTGATATATAAAGCTACGTCCTTTAGTGACGGGGGACAGATTGTTATTATTATTGGGAATCGGTCGAAAGACTTTACATTTTCTCTGTTATATTAACTCTCTGTTTGAGAGAAACCTTTCTGTAAGATTTTATGTTGGTTTAATACAAAGCACGCGTTTTATTTACCTTCTGCAATTCTGAATTAGCCCAGCAGTATTTCACTGGCGCTAAGGGCCCGGCTCTGGTGGAATCACTTCGCTGTTTGTATTTTAATCTTTTTTTACTGTCATGTGGAGTGCGTTTAATGTTTGAATTGGTTTATTGTTGACTGGATCAAATACAGAGTCATTGTTGTTTCACTTCTTTACAGTAAGCACAATTCATTGTTCGACTATTTTGCTGTTATCATAAGGCTTCACTGACTTGTATCTGATTCGAGTTGTTGCTCCTTTAGTTTATAATCTGTTATAATTGGTGGTTGCGTGGTGAGAAGCTGTCGACAGAATTGAAGCATAGAAATCTAGTGCCTTGAATATGTTAGAATTGTAATTGATGTTCAATTCGCGTTGCTATTCCATTTTTGTTCATTACTTATTCATAGTTTTTGACTAGCAAACAGATGAGTTGTAGTTACACGCTGATCTTCCTTTTCAGATTGTGTTTCGTTTAAGTTGCTTTCATTGAATCTACTTTCGGTTTGATTGCTTTAAGATATCCAACTATAGAGGATAGAGGCTTTAGCTTCCAAGTTCCCAGATTGGTCATCTTGCATCGATTTCTAAGGGAAAGAGTTACTGCTACTGCATCCCTGATCGATGTTCTACAAAGATTGAAGTAGTTTAATCTTTCCATTCATGTCACTGCAATTAGGTTTCTTTTCAAGCATTGGTTACTTTTGTTTTTGTTATTTTATACTACATCTTCACAACATTTCTCTTAGACAATTGCAGCCTCAGATAGAGTACACTCTTGGAATAAAAAGACGTTCCCAGATTGATGATTAATGTAGGCTAATTAGGTGTTCAAAAGATACCTTTTTATGACTCGACATTTTGGTTCCGTTGCCGGGGAGAGTGTATGCCATTTTAAAGGAGTAATGCACAACTGATTTTCTTCTGCTTGCGAAGAATTGGGTATTAGAGACGGAAGGTAAGAACCTGTGCACTGGGCAAGAAACACACTTGCTCGCAGCCCGCTTCATAGCAGATGTAGGTAAGCTTCTTTCTTTAGGTAGGAATGAAGGTTTGTTTCTTTGAATGAATAAATCAACTAAGCGAAACAAAATTCCTCCTAAAACTGAAAAACCTAAGGGACCGGTGACCCTTCGGCGCACAACCTTTATTGACGAAATCCTTAAAAGAACTGAATCTCAGCCATCAGTCGGATTTAAAAGAACTACTTCTAGACAGCCTACTAGTTCCCTTCAGGCTACAGAATCACCATCTGAAGAATTTGATGAGATACACAGTCAAACAGAGGGAATTGAGCAAGATTCTCAAGAAATTGAGAATCCTTGCACAAGTTTCCTTCAAGAAGGGAACGTTAGCAATATCCGAGAAGGAGAAGGGGAAACGGGGGAAATTGCAAACTTGAAATATCCTAGTGAAACTGCCCAAATAATAAGCAGCCCAGATAAGGGAAGCGTTGTTAAACTTATCTGGAACCAAGGTTTTGAATCACCTCAAACAGTAAGTCGACAGGAAATACTTATTATCCCAGACAAAGGGAGTGTTGTCAAAGCTATTCCCGCCCCTACTTGTCAACCTAGAAATTCCTTGGAAATCCTAGAGGGATATTGGCATATCTTCGATCAAATGGCCCAGAACCAAAATCAAAATCAACGTGAAACTCACACTACAACCATCACTGTAGACAACACAACATTCAGTACCCATGAAAGCTATTCTCGCAGCATATTCCCACATTTCACGGCTTAATAAGACAGGATGCATTTTTCGTTTGGGATATTATGCAGGAGGATAAATTTCCACACCACATTTAAAAATAAAACTATTCCCTTCTACATCAAAAAAGAGGCATTTCAAAATTAGTTGGGATTAGTTGAGGTGTCATAGCGATTCAGGATCATGGCATTTTGTGAAGAAATATCAAGGTGTGAGTTAGGAATTAAAAGATGAGATATTCAGATGAAAACAAACAAATGAGATGTCGGGAAGAGTATGTGGGGCAGTTTCAATATAATCTTAGGATCCCTTGTACCTCTATTACTTACTGATAATTTTTGAAAACCACATTATTAGGGGAATGAAGATCGATAGGTTGAAACATTGAATATTGAGAAGGTGATATGGAAAATTAATACCATCATTTACAGTTTGTGTATACAGGTGTTGGGGGAAATACAAAGAAATTTTAATCGACGGAAAACATTCTGATACAGAGGAAAATAAGACTTACTCTGACGGTGCTAAAAATTGCAATGCGAGAGATTGGAAACCTGCTGGAAGATTTTAAGACAGACATACTTGGGACTCTAACAACACAGTTTGATAATGGCAAAAGCTAAATAAACGGTGTCGATAGAACTTGGCAATACATCTAGTATGGCGTGACCACTGAGAATTACGTTGATCTTGAATTGAAATTAACCATTGCATGAAATATCACCCTATAGAAGGATGTCCCTCGCTTCAACCTAAACGGTAGCAAGACGGAAGAAGAATCGATCGTATGTACCTTGTCCCGGCCATGACAATGGTGGCCGGCCATGGTGTACGAAATGATCCATTTTATTTTTGCTTTCCTCGGTATAATGTCACGTATAGTCGGATGTGGCGGGGAATCAATATTCATCTTTCCTAGTCGATTTGACATTGTGCCTTTCTCTCACATCTCTTATTAAATCAAAATAATTGGCCTAACTTTCCTTTCTATCCACCTTTGGCCCTGCGTGGTCCCCCTTCTTCTCGGGACCATGGGCACCGTGATTAAAATTGGATGCACACCGTCGACGGTTGGATCATTATCTCTCTAACTTTACTGCACACTGTCTCCTTATACAACCCCAGATGAGTGAGCCTACCCCCCATTGCGCCCAACCCAAAGGCAAACAATAGGCCCGATTCGGTTTGTTCAAATCATGGAACCTCCAAAAGTAGCGGGCGAGGGGTGTAATGATCTTCAATTAAGGTCTGGGCGCATAGTCGAAATAGAGAGAAACAATGATATCCACATTGAAGATCCGTTACCTGTAGAACAAACAGCACAAAGTGAGAAGGAAGTTCAACAACAAAATCAACAACAAAGTCAACAACAAGTAACAAATTCCTCTCCACCATTCCCAGAATGATTAATTATACCTCTTCCATTAGAACAACCTAATTTTGATCTTATGGGAGAATTAAAAAATTTGTGTATAAAAATCCCTCTCCTCCAAGCTATTCAAGGTATTCCTATATATGCAAAAACTATTAAGGAATTATGCATAAAGAAGCCAAAGAGGAGAAAAAAAACCAATCCTACTGTCCAAATAGTCAGTACCTTATCTAACTTATTATCAGGAATGGAAAAACCCATCAAATATGAAGACCCAGGAAATTCTATAGTGACAGTGTAGATCAATGGCCAATCTTTTCCAAATGCCTTAGTTGATTTGGGAGCAGAAATCAACATTTTAAGAACCACCACCTTTCAAAAACTTGGCATTACATCACTAGAACCAACAACAACCTTGTTGGAATTGGCTGACTAATCAGTAGTCAAACCAGAAGGTATACTACAAGATGTAATGGTATCTGTAGATTCCTGGGAATACCCTGCTGACTTCCTGGTTATCAATCCAAAAAATCGACTAGATGGACATCCTTTAATTATAGGTAGACCTTGTTTGGCAACTACCGATGCTTATATTGGATGCCGACAAGGCAACAGGACAATTACAAGGGGAAATTATGTCAAGAATTTAGCCCTATATCCCCCAGCCCAGCCAAGTCTCTCAATAATCAAAACAAGAAAACCACCTGCATCATATCTTATGGAGAATATGAGATCACCTCTAACTATAGAAAATGCTCTTGATTTTAAAGATCAAATAGAGGATGATATCATTAATAATTTTATTAATAAGTCACAAACCAGATCTCATTTGCAATGTCACATGATCAAAGCAGCATTTGATAATAAAGAAGAAGAAGATCCTTTCAAAGATATTCTTGATCAAACAATACCTACTACTTCTATGAGAAATAGCAAGGTTGTAGAAATTGAGTTGGGGAAAACTTTAAATATTAATAAAAATCTCACTGCTGAACAAGAAGAGAAATTGGTCCAATTATTACGAAAATATAAAGTAGCCTTTGCATGGGATTACCCCGACATGAAAGGAATTGATACTCAATTGTGTACTCATCACATTTACATTGAAAAATATGCAAGACCCATTTTCCAACCTCAAAGGAGACTAAATCCTCACCTTAAAGATATTGTGAAAGCTGAATTACAAAAACTATTGGATGTTAATTTCATCTACCCAATATCTGATAGTAAGTGGGTCTCCCCATTAGTTGTAGTACCAAAAAAGAACGGAAAGTGGAGGATATGTGTAGATTACCGTGAACTTAATAAGGCAACACGGAAAGACCACTTTCCCTTTCCTTTCATTGACCAGGTATTAGACACATTGGTAGGGAAGAAATTCTTTTCTTTCCTCGATGGCTTCAGTGGGTACAACCAAATCCATATTGCCCCTAAAGACTAGGACAAAACTACTTTTACCTGTCCATGGGGGACATTTGCCTACCGAGTCCTACCTTTTGGCCTATGCAATGCCCCTGCTACATTCCAAAGGGAAATTTTCAGCATTTTTGTAGACTTAATAAATGAAGGCCTTGAATTATATATGGATGATTTCACACCCTATGGGGATGACTTTGAGCATGCATTGGAAAACCTAGAAAAGGTATTGCAAAGATGTATTGACACTAGGCTCTACTTAAGCAATGAAAAATGTCTTATGATGATGACCGAAGGAGTTATCTTAGGGCATTATATTTCAGCAGTTGGAATTCAAGTAGACCCGGCTAAAATTCAAATACTCTTGTTAATTCCTACACCTACTACACAAACAAAGGTACGTAGCTTTCTTGGATTTTCTGGTTGCTATAGAAGATTTATAGAACATTATTCTTGAATAGCTGCACCTTTATATGCACTGACTGTAAATGTTGATTTCATGTGGATAGATAAATGTGACAATGCATTTAATGATATAAAAAAGCTCGTTTCAACAACCCCAGTGCTGAGGGGCCCAAATTGGAATTTGTCGTTCCAAATTTCATCTGATTCCTCAGACACAGCAATTGGAGCAGTACTTGGGCAGGAGGAAGACAAGAAGCCATATGAAATTTACTATATTAGCAAAAATCTATCCCCTGCTAAATTAAATTATACTGTGACTGAGAAATAATTTTTAGTTGTAGTTCATGCTATAAACAAATTTAGACATTACATAACTGGGTATCCTGTAGTACTATATACTGATCACTCTGCCATTAAATTTTTAGCAAATAAACCTGTTACAAACGGAAGAGTCACAAGATGGTTGATTTTACTACAGGAATTTGATATCAAAATTAGAGATCGACCTGGGAAAGAGAACCCTGTAGCTGACTTTCTGTCAAGAATGCCAAAGCCAACAGATATCGAAGCAGTTGAAGACCACTTTCCGGATGAACATCTCTTCGCTGTTACTATCAGAACACCGTGTTATGATGATATAGCGAACTATTTGGCAATAGGTAAATTACCTAAACATCTGTCCCTTAATGAACTTGACTGCAACAAATATTTAGCAGTACCTACTTCTCATAGGTTAGAGCTACTATTTTACGTACGGTGCAGATATGCAAATAAGGAGATGCATTAGGGAGGATCAGGTATTTGACATCTTGAAAGCATGCCATGATGGACAATGTGGCGAACATTTTGCAGATCGTAGAACTGCCCACAAAGTTTTACGAACAGGCTACTATTGGCCTACTATATTTAAAGATGCTAAAAAATTCATGCAGGCCTGTGATAGCTGCCAAAGGGCAGGTCGACCTGGGAAGTCTAATGAAATTCCTCTAAACCCCCAACTAGTGATTGAACCATTTGAGCATTGGGCCCTCGACTTTGTTGGTCCTATTAATCCCCCATCAAACCAAAAAACATGCATCCTAGTTGCAACTGAGTATGTCACCAAATGGGTTGAGGCAGAAGCTCTTTCAAAAGCTACAGAAGACTCTGTAATACAATTTCTTTCCCAAATCTTTGTGCGCTATGGCCTCCCAAGGGACATAATCACAGATGGAGGACCACAGTTTGTAGGTAACAAATTAGCTGAAACATTGCAAAACTACCACGTTCAGCACAAGATTACGACTCCATATCACCCACAGGCCAATGGCCAGGTTGAGAGCACGAACAAAGTAATCGAATCTATATTAACAAAAACAGTTGCCTCTCATCGACGAGATTGGGCCTAGAGATTGCCAGAAGCATTGTGGGCATATCAAACAACATGGAGACCTACCACAGGATATTCACCATACCAATTGGTATTCGGAAAGGAACCCATCATTCCGATAGAATTCGAGATTCAAACATTAAGAATAGCTCAAAAGGTGGATCTAGATTTGAATGAAGCCCAGGCTAAAAGACTGCAGCAAATTAATGAGCTGGATGAAGTTAGGCTCTCTGCTCTTCAGCACACAACATTAATTCAGCAACAGAGAGCCAAATGGCATGACACCCATATCAAAGCAAAGATCTTCCACGAAGGAGATTGGGCACTCCTATATGATTCCAAGTTCCAGGATTTCCCAGGAAAACTCCAGACACGATGGCTTGGACCCTATGAAATACAGAAGGTGCATGATAATGGCACTGTTAGATTAGTTACCATTGACGGATCTGGACATTCCTTTAAGGTAAACGTTCATCGAGTATGATTGTATCATAAACCGCTCACTCGGGAATCCTTTTACCAACAGTTTGGGGAAGATTCTACAATGGAAATTCTTGTTGAAGGGGAGAAATTCTCCTCGGCACCAGTTTGATAAATCACTTCTCTTTTTTTTATTTTTTGTACATAAAGTATTTTTCATTTTTTTTATTGTTGTTTTGTGGAATTTGTTTTTAGACATTCGGTTAATATTATTTCCTTACTTCTTCATCGTTTGTTTCGTGAAATCTGATTTCTTTGAAAAAACAAGAAGAAAAAATTATGTTTATTTCGTTTGTTTTGTTGTTCCTTTCTAAAGGAACAACACTCTGCTGTTCCTTTTGAAAGGAACAACAGTTTCGCAGAAGCGCTCTTGTTGTTCCTTTCCAAAGGAACAACACTTTCGCAGAGTATTTTCTTGTTGTTCCTTTCCAAAGGAACAACACTTTCGTAGAGTATTTTCTTGCTGTCCCTTTCGAAAGGAACAGCAGTTCCGCAGATTGTTTTTGTTGTTCTTTTTAAAGGAATAACACTTTTTTGTGTGGATTGTTTTTTTTTTTAAGCTAGCATTTTGAATTTTTTATTACTTTTCTGAAGAAAAATATATCATTTATATATAATCATACAAATTAAAGCTTACTGTAATCAAAAAATCAAAATAAATCGTCAGCTTTTCAAGAAAATTGTCTAGTAATGATAAAAAAAGAAGGAAAAAGGGGCATGATCAATAACATAACTTTGTTATTTTATTACCATTGAATTAATCTGATTGATTATTTTTATCATGATTGGTTCTTTCCCACATGCTATAATTTTCTTTGATGTTTATCTATGGAATAAGAATAAGGGCATATTTTTTTTCTATTGAGATGTTTATACTTCTTCCACCATCCTTACTCTTAAGGAGTGTTGAGCCATCCCTTATGATTAACTGAGGAAAAGTGTTGTGTGTAAAAGAAAAGAAGAAAAAATATTTATATATTTCATTAATAATGATTTTGCAGATGGAGGATAGGGGGTCTCACGAAGAGCCAGCCTACCGTGATCATAGGGAAGGCAGTGAAGTGGCATTCCCATTATGGCCACCAAACCGGGGAAATGGTCCAATAGACAATTGAAAAAATCAAGAAGTCCTTGGAACAGGAGGTCTCATCACGAGCCAGCCTTCCGACCTTTCACTTATTCCTGGTGAACGACATTGTGGTTTATCTGGTCACCAAGCCAGCACAATGGCCTCCGTCATGATATTCAATAAAAAAATCACTTCCTCAGCATACATAAAGGATAATGGTTCCGTGGGTAAGAAAGAAACTCTGTCAAGGTTATGGACACCTGTGGGCAGCAGAGCTCTGCTGATGGTATTGGAGTCACACTTATACACATAAATAGTTATATTTAACCCTTTTCCTATATCTTTATTTAAATATCAAATGAAAATATGAATCCCTTACCTTTACCTCCGAACCTATTATACATGAAAATCATTATAAGTCGATCATATTAATCCAAAGTGTTAAATAACACAATTATACTTATGGTTATCATATGTTGTCCCTTCTCCTCATATTTGAATCATTACAAAACGATTTTTTATTTATTAGTGATTCATTACATGCATTGATTTCAGTAATTGCTGCAATTTGATTGAATGTATCATAATTACGCCTGCTTTTTACTATTGTACTGCTGATGTGCCACACATGGTACTCTCAATTGACGGTCGAGGACGACCTTTCATTCATTCGGGGGGCGCGGATGTCTGCATGCAAATCAAACTCCAAGATTTCCTTACCTATATTTGAACCAAATCCCTGTATTTTAGGAAATAACAAATTTTCAACGAACTGTGCTGTGCTGTTCCATTGTGATTACTGTGTGTTGAGAAAATTAACAGAATGCAGAAATGGGAGGACGGCCAATTCGCAGTGAACCACAAGTATTGATCGTCTCTGATGTTGCACGGACAATCTTAGAAAGACTGGGGTGGATTACATATTTCTTGAGAATGCAGCAACCCCATGAAGCTGTGGCCACCGAATTTTTATTGAACCTGCAGGAAGGATCCTCCATGGTCAGAGGGAGGCAGATAGCTGTGTCTGACGAGATAATTGCAGAAGTGTATGGAATTCTCGCGCAAGGGACTGTCTGGACTCAGAAGAAGATTAAGATTCGTGAAGCCATAAAAAAATTTCAAGATGATGGACAGACGTTAGTCATCAAAGGTAAAGGAGTCCAGCCAGCGTCATTAAGAGAGCCATGCACAGAGTTAGCCAAAATTGTGCAGGCTTACATAACGTGCGACGGAAGAAAGGACGTGGTAAGACCTTGCCACCTTAAGCTACTAGCCATATTAAAACAGAAATGCACCATTAATTTTCCTGCATTTTTAAATTCTTTGTTGCATGATACTGTTCATGGTATAAGAAAAGCCCAGCATGTAGATATGGTGGTCAGCCACCATTTTTTAATTCGTTTAATAGGGAGTCATAGCCTCACCCAGCAACAGACCAGCTGGGAAGAATTAATATTTTCCATTGATGGAGGGTTAGCTCTACCCGCTCCAAAACGGAAGAGGATGGTCAACTCAATTGTTGAGCCTTCTACTCATAGACAGTCCCACCGGTTGAAACAAATTAGAAGGATGGTGGAAGAACTTCCGGGCAACAGCCAGCCCCTGGAATTGCACAGCTCAAAGGAGGAACAACCTCCACAATTGGAGGGAGTAAGCCCTCGCACTGACGAGAAAGAGAAATTAGAGGAAGTAAGCCCTCAAAATGATGAGGAAGAACAATTGGAAGGAGAAATTCGCTACTCAGACGAAGAAGAAATAAGCTGCCAATCCAGTAGTGAAAAACAACCCAGTGCAGAGGAAGGAGATAATGAGGAAGAAGGAATCGAAGGAAATTCTGGAGAAGAAGAAGTTGAGGGAGAAATTCGGTATTCAGATGAAGAGGAAGGAAGTTATCACACCTGTGCGGAGGATGAGGACAATCATAGCAACAATAAGGATGAAACAGAGCTACCCGAGAATGTTATCGTAAGCCCTTTATAGGAAGATAAATTGGCCCAAATTTTGGCCAATATGAGTGATTATGCATGGCCGCATAGCCCCTTGGACCTCAATATAGATATTAATCAACTACCAGAGTACTCTGCAATTGACAAAGAAACAGCTGGAGAAAAACTGAATGAAACAGCAAACCCTAGCGAAGCTAGGGTTGCTTCTCTTGAGGGATGTGAGCAGGAGAAATAGAAAAATGAAGCTGGAAGCCCCCAGGGGACTGTAGAGTTAACTGAGAACATGATTCCAGGAGAATTGAGCCAAGGGCACATGAATGTAGAAGAGGAGCCCCAGGGAGAAGAACAAGAAGAGAATTTTACTGAAGGCACGGCTGATATGGGCCAAAATTCTGTTGAGCAAACAAGTGCAGATAGAGGAACGACTGTTCCATTAAGAAAGAAGAAGAAAACAACTTAGATTGAGAAGCTTCTAAGGGAGCGAATAAAGCCTCATAAATTAGTTGAACAATTCAAGCAGACTATTAGGGTTCTGAGAATGAAATACATGTCCAAGAGAGCCCCTAAGAAAAGAAGCATTGCTATCAAAAGAAGCTCGAAAAAGAGAAGAGTGACCACTGATAGGAACCCCCAAGTTACAGAAGAAACCATACCTGAGCCTAATTATGAGGATGCGGAGCAAAAAACAGCTGTTCCAACACAAGTTGTTCCAGAGGAACCGGTTTTGAGTGAAAATATGCAATCTAGCAGTCAACACACTTTCAGTGAGCCAACACTTCTCAGAATTCAGGAAGAATTGACACAGGCCCGAATAGAAAGGCAGAGATTGGAGGAAGATACTGTCCCAAGAACAAGATATCAGGAATTGCAGCAACAAATGAGAATTATTCATGAAGCAGCAGCTGAAGCTCATGAAAAATGACGGAAAGTAGAGGTAAAGGCTGATAAGGTAATGAACCAACTAAAACTAGCCTACACTCAAATGGACACTCTCTGCTCCTTTTATACTGATGTCTTAGCCTGTAGATGCCCCGCCAAAAACTATACTTCGTTTTTACTAGAAAGATATTTACAATTAAAGATCAAGGCAGTTAGGGCAGGGAAATCCATAGAGCTAAAAACAATAGATGACTTGATATCATGCTGCAAAATTTATGGGATCAAAGTACAACGCCTATTATGTGAATTTTACTTGCATAATCTAATACTTGAAAATGACTGTGAATCAAACCCTAGCCCCTTTATTGGAGATGTTCAGTTTCAGGCATTCATTTCCTTTGGTGTAAATCAATTAAAATGGCTTAAAGCTTATAACACCTTTCAAAGGCAAGAAAATGGATTAGATCTATGGGTCAGAAGTGAACCTCAGGACCCACTTCAATTTTGGGTTAGACAGAAAAGCTTGATGACAAGGGAAGGCGTTACCCAAACTCTGGGGCATGTCCATAAATCAGTCATTTTGAATGGAGCAGATTATTTTTCATCCATTAGGAACCAAGCCTACATAGCGGCCAAGGTCCGGTGGAGAACCTCGAATCAGAATGTGCAAAATAGAGAACCATTTAATTATAGAAACTTTGGGCTAGTTGCAGACCGTCTCATTTCCTATAGCCATATTGTTTTAAAAGAAGGACCATATTGGTTAGGATATAGATTTCGCAGCCCTATTGTATGGTACCCTGCTCCGTACTACAAAGCTATTTATGAACTTTCTGAAGGACAGACAGAACATACTTTTGAGGAATTAGCTGCACTCCATGGTTTTAGGCCTGTGGATGACAAACCTTATTCGGCTTATTCTTTAACTGCTCTCCATGTGAACTATAGTTTTCATGAGGGCATGAAAATGATTAAGCAGGGGGGTATGTTGAGCAGTGAAAGAGGTATGAAATTACTATATATTTACTCATTCTTTACCATAAATATACTCTTGTTTTCCTTGAAAACGTAATTTATCATAGGAATTACAATAGAATTGGAAAGGTTTATGTTTAATACGAAAAGGTGACTAAAGGTTACTTTTTGATTGACAAACAGGAATTCAGAGAGGTGAACAGTTGTACCAAAGGCGGGGTTGAGAACAATTTAACTGCTGCTCCATCAGCATTGAATCATATCCAGCTAAGGGCAAGAAGATCTGAACGAATAGCCCAGAAAAGATAGGGAACAGCTCGGCCTCAGTCAACACAAACAGAATGATAACTAAACACAGAGGAGCGAATCCCTCAGGATCTTTCGATCCTGAGGGATCGCTGTTCAAACTTATCTTGTTCTTTGATTGGTCCGTCGAAGAGTTGATATATAAAGCCATGTCCTTTAGTTACGGGGGACGGATTATTATTATTATTGGGAATCGGTCGAAAGACTTTACATTTTCTCTGTTATATTAACTCTCTATTTGAGAGAAGCCTTTCTGTAAGATTTTATGTTGGTTTAATACAAAGCACGCGTTTTATTTACCTTCTGCAATTATGAATTAGCCTAGAAGTATTTCACTAGCGCTAAGGGCCCGGCTTTGGTGGCATCACTTCGTTGTTTGTATTTTAATATTTGTTTACTGTCATGTGGAGTGCGTTTAATGTTTGAATTGTTTTATTGCTAACTGGATCAAATACAAAGTCATTGCTGTTTCACTTCTTTACAATAAGCATAATTCGTTGTTCGATTATTTTGCTATTATCATAAGGCTTCACTGACTTGTATCTAATTCGAGTTGTTGTTCCTTTAGTTTATAATCTGTTATAATTGGTGGTTGCGTGGTGAGAAGCTGTCAACGGAATTGAAGCATAGAAATCTAGTGCCTTGAATATGTTAGAATTTTAATTGCTGTTCAATTCGCGTTGCTGTTCCATTTATGTTCATTACTTATTCATAGTTTTTGACTAGCAAACAAATGAGTTGTAGTTACACGTTGTTGTTCCTTTTCAGATTGTGTTTCGTTTAAGTTGCTTTCATTGAATCTGCTTTTGGTTTGATTTCTTTAAGATCTCCAACTGTAGAGGATAGAGGCTTTAGCTTCCAAGTTCCCAGATTGGTCATCTTGCATCGATTTCTAAGGGAAAGAGTTACTGCTACTACATCCCTGATCGATGTTCTGCAAAGATTGAAGTAGTTTAATCTTTCCATTCATGTCACTGTAATTAGGTTTCTTTTCAAGCATTGGTTACTTTTTTTTTTGTTATTTTATACTACATCTTCACAGCATTGCTCTTAGAAAATTGCAGCCTCAGACAGAGTACACTTTTGGAATAAAAAGACGCTCCCAGATTGATGATTAATGTAGACTAATTAGGTTTTCAAAAGATACCTTTTTATGACTCGACACATACCTAGTCGACACCATAACGGACCCAACGGGACTTCATCGATCTAGACACCTTTTGGACCTCCCCCCATTTGCAGGAGGAGTTTCAGGTCTTTCACCATTTAGGCATCAAAGATGGAACACCACCACCCTTATCAATTCATCCTTTATCGGGGCATCTTTAGTTGGGAACCCTCAAGGGTCACCCAATGCCACACCAGTGGCAACCCCCACAAGGTCACCACATACCACCCCTCCCACAACCGCTAGGGGGCAGAGGAGCGCTACCCATTTGGTGATCCAACTAAACACACGGCTGGGTACGTCACAAAAAACCCCATACCTAACCAAAACCCTGTGTTTTCACAGTCTGCAATGGCACTCAACACACAATTACCATTCTTAGCATCGTTGAGCTTACCCGATCTAACCAAGTTAACAAATGACCCCATTTCACACAACCCTACATGGCCCCCTATGCCCATGAAGCTCCCTTCGGACATTCCAAAATTTGAAGGGAAGCAAGCAAAAGACCCCGAAAATCATATAATGAATTTCCACTTGTGGTTTGCGTCGAACAACATCATTGATTATACTATTCAGCTAATACTATTTCAGTGCACCCTAACTAGACCAGCCACGAAATGGTATGTGGAGCAACCTTCTTCTACACATGGAACCTTTAGCGCCCTTGCTACTACATTCCTTGCATATTTTTCAGCTATCCATCCACCATGATTCAGGGATGGAATTACTAACACATTTTAGACAGACACCAGTCGTCCATATCTCAGACCATATTCATGAATGGCGGCGACGTCGCAGTTTGTGTAAAGCCAAACTCGACGATCGAGTCCTATTAGACCTATTCCTGAAAACTCTCACTGCTGATATTTCATAAGATGTAACAACTCAAAAAACTACATCCGAAGAAGATGCCATCAATAAAGCCCAGCAACTCGAGTTGATTTTCATGTAGTCATGATACATTTATAACATCCTACCTAATGCCCCGTGCCTGCAAAATTATAAAGAATTTCCAGGTGCGTAGAACACTACAAACGGATTGATTGGGTCACTAACCCAAAATTAGCTAGGCAGTAGTAGTTCGTACCCCGATTAAGTGTATGATCCTAACCAGAACATCCCGCAACCAAGCTACCATCAAAGTCATCGTGCACCTTTGCAGAAAATGACCAATAGGGCATAGTCGTACCATCATCAACAAGGAATACCAGACTCTCCTGCGCAGGGGACCCAGTATGCAGGTAGAAATGCTGACGAAGGAGCTCCCCCCAGCAACCATTCACCAACCAGGGACAGGGGAACCTGGTTACCTCACTCTCTTGAGTTGTCGGACTTTCCACTTAGGGAGTTTCCAGGTATGTAGAATATTGCAGACTGTTTGATCGGGTCTTTGGCCCAAGATCACCTAGGCAAAAATAATCGGTACCTATGAGACTTGGAGAGTTACCATGTGCATCGATACTGTAGACAATTTGATCGGGTCTTTGGCCCAAGATCACCTAGGCAGAAATAGTACCCATGATACTCAGGGAGTTACCATGCGCATAGAACACTACAGAAAGTTTGATCGGGTCTTTGGCCCAAGGTCACCTAAGCAGTAGTAATCAACACCCGAGATACACAAGGAGTTACTAGGTAGGTCAAATACTATAGACGGTTTGATCGGGTCCTTGGCCCAAGATCACCTAGGAAACAGTAGTACCATGTGCATTGAAACTGCAGATAGTTTGATCTAGTCTTTGGCTCAAGATCACCTAGGCAGCAGTAGTACCATGCGCATCGATACTACAGACGGTTTGATCAGGTATTTGGCCCAAGGACACCTAGGCAGCATTAATTAGTACCCTGGATACTCATATGATTCTAGTCAGAACATATCACAACATGGCTATCGTGAAAGTCACCCCAACACTCATATACCAACTAAGGACAAGGGAACCGATATCCCCCATTCCCCGCACACAATGGACCATTTCCACAACGTAATGTGTCGGTCAATCTAGTGCAACCTTCCCAAGCTCATTATAAACCATACAACTAGGATAATTATGACAATCCTCCAAATGATACAAAAAGAATCCGGGGAGAAAATAACAGGGAGAACCCAGACAGTGGGCAGTAACCAACAACGCCCTCCACAATCTCAGGTTGGGGGCAACCCCAACTGAAATCAAAACCATGAGCCAAGTAAAAACTCCCAAGGGAAAATTGCAGCTCAGAGTATCTGATCGCAGAACTGCAAACAACACAGTGATCATCACCTCATAAGGCCCAAAGGAGGCTCCACACATTCACACCTCTGAAAAAAATATTTTTTCAGTTCTGACAAGTATTGTACAAATCTTCTGTTGCCCGACGCACCGAAGGTCCCAAAGCAAGTATCATCCTACCCTCAGCATGATAGAGTCCCAGTAAAACTCTACATATCCTGACATCATTTCTCCATAAGAAATCAACCATAGGTTCCAAACAGCTGACCATGTTTATCATCTCCCCACCTTGCACATGATAAACATCCTTGTTGGTTGGTAGAGCCTCCCCTCCATGGCATTCGTCACTCAAAGTAGACCATGCATCAGAAAATCATGACACCATGGCCATACCACCTCAGTCCGGGAAGCACTTCATGCCCATTCATCCACCATGCATCAAGTCAAGTTTTACCATATCAAATAAAACCCCTTCCCGGACTACCATTTCTTACAAGCAAATCGATTACACACCACCATGTCTCGCATTTGGCCTACCATCCATCCATCAGCATAGCCCATCTGTGATATTTTCCATCTTCTTAATCATCCCCACATAAGAGATCAACCAATGGGGCCCCCACACTCAGCCAAAACACCCTCCTGACATCATCAGTGAGTGAGCATTTTCACATTTATGGGGTACCCGTCTCCGTGTTTTGTATAATCCAGTCCCATTTTTTCATTCTTTTGACAAGCGTACAAAGATCTCAAATGGAGAATAGTCCCCCACTCATCCATCCATTATTATCCCATGGAAATAGTCCCTAGTCACCCTTGGTCAGAGCATCACACGTTTCACGCAAAGCCACCATGACATTCATTACCAACATATACTGACCCTAGACGCCCTACCGACTCCAGGTATTTCCTCATCAGAAATAGTTATGACTACCGCCAAGCTACTTTTTTATCCTCCGAACTTGGGCCACTGAACTCCCATCATCAATTTTCAATCACCCCTCGCCATCATGCCTATGTTAAACCTATCAAATCAGATACCCTAGTCCCTTGCATCAGTAGCTGTCTCGTTTGGTTGAGGCTTCCTTTTTGTCGACTTCAACACCCATTCTCCAAAAAGGAAGAAATACCTTGGATGGATCCTCACCACAATAGGGGCATCCTCGGGTGGCACTATGGGAATCATAATTACCCATAGATGTCATCAATCCTCCTGACATTCGACTACAACAGAAGCCTTCATGTCAAGATGGTATCGTACTGTACAACCATTGCACTTTTCTCAGATTCGTCAAATATACGTGCCATTATAAGCATCTATTTCAACAATTCTTACATAGGAAGGTCCATGTCATACACCCATGCGTACAATGAGCATTTATATTCCATACCAAGATTAAACATGTGGGCACCACATTCAACTTATTTTCAAAGAAAAAACTCCCCTGAGGGCATCAAAAATCGTCGTCATCAACCAAATCAACAAATCACTACCATATCAGTGACACAGGCCTAACCTTTATCTATAAGATAGATTTGTTTAGCTAGCCAACGCATTACGAGCATGGGACATGCTCGCCTCGTAGAAAATTTGTATTTATTGTAACATACTATTTCTTGCAGGTTTCTGACAGAACATGGTCACCCTTTTACCCACTGTAAGGGGTTTCCAACCTTGGGTTGTACGCAGGGGCCTCTCTCTCTCGACATGGATTACACAAAAAATAAACTATAATTTATTTCAGCTATACAGTTCTTCCTAGACCTCACACATTAGGGCGAAACTATTATCACTGGAAAATCGGACAAGAAAAAATGACATTATTAAATGTTGGCAGAAGGATTTACAGGGTTGAGAAACATTAGAGGATCTAAAAATTTAAAAAATATCTAAGGTCAAGAGGCAAAAATCTAATTGTGCACCAGAGACATAGGAAAATGCGCCTTGTGTGCATTTTTCTTGGATAGACACGCTGGTCTGCAAGGATTTTCCTCAACAAATCGCGTTGTCCTGGGAGTGGCAGAAGTCACCATCCGGGACCACTTGACACACTTCAGGAAATAATCCTCCACTTGAGGTTGCCCAACGACAACCGCCTAAGCCACCTTGGGACCTCAAGTGAGCACACAAAGGAATAAAGTGGGCACACAAAGGAATCAACCCTCTCTCTTGGGTCACCATCCACAAGTGTACCAACAGAGGGAAGAAGGATTTGAATTTGCTTATAGATTTCCACCATGAGAAGAACAAAATGAGAACACATTGTTATGTTGGCCAAATCTCCCATGAGCAAGCCAACACTGTGTAATCCAGAGCTACAGTAGAGTTAGAGGATTCGATTGTTGGCCACCCAACAAATTCAATCCCTTTGGAGAAGAGAGAGGCCTTGTGACATCATCTCAAGGGTAAAACATTCCTTGCACTGGGTCTTAGAACTCCATAGTTCTAAGGATCCTTTGGCAAGAGTGTAACGTTTTATCTTTCTTACTAATAGAGGTCAATAAGAGGGGATTTTATTCCACCATTTTCATTATTGTCTCATTTCACTCATTGTGAGCTTTTGTTTTTGTTTTAGTTTAGTTGTGTTTCTTCTCTTTATATGCAGCATACTACATTCCATAATTTAGTGTGTTTTATATATATTAGCATGTGTTCACTAACCTACTAACCATATTTTCTACCTGTGAACATATCTTGTAGGCTACAACCATTCCTACCAAGCATTGATGGATTGGTACACTTGTGCACCAAAACCACCACTACAACAGTGTAATACTACATAAAGCTTTGTTGTTATAGAGAACACTCATGTATCTCAACCATAAATTTTGAAGTGGATTCATGAACAATGTGTAACAAAGATGTATTTGATTTTTCACTTGTTTTAGCCATGGCCTTTGTTAGTCATCAGTAATTTTTACTATCTGTAGATGACTAAATATTGGTTCTAGATTTCTAAAAACAAAATCCTTTGAACATTGTGAGTTTTAGAAATCTCACTACCTTCATTATCCTTAGAAGAAAATTTTCACTATCCTATCATTTTGCCATTTCAAGGTTACCTTGTCACTCCCAAGACCCCTTATGGGCTTGTGCAACTCATTTCCATCCTTTTCCTACACATAACCTCATTACTCTATTTTTCCCTTTCCCATAACTCCATTTTTCATCTAGGGTTTTCTATGACCTAACTAATTCCCATAATCCCCAAATTCCTCAAGCATTGATGGTCTCAAAACTATCTCTATAGGCTCTTTACATAATTCAAGTACATTGGATTTTGGATCTTCATTACATCACTTTTTCATACTCTATTTTTAGACTTGAAGCCTCCAAAACCAATTTGCAGTCAAGGTCAGGTCAAAGAGCCCTCCCACTAGATCAACTACGATTTCCTATGGTCTAAGGTCATCATTGATGTTTTAGACATTGTGTTCTTTTGTTAGAATCTGGTTCAGAGGTGTTGAAATGTTGAGACATGGTTATCCAAGGAAGACCTGAAAGCTACCAAAGAAGACTACCCTATCAGCTCAATGTCTACAAGAGGTCAAGGTTAAGATTTTAACACTGTTGCAGAAGTAATGAAGTTCTCTTCAGCAGAAGAAAGTTTGTAAGGTAGTAGGTCTACTCCTCAATGAGGACATCTTGCAGCCCTACATACAAATAGTGTAAAACTGTCAGTCAAAGTGGAAAATACAAAGTTGAGCTCCATGGTGAAAGCAAAAGACAGATTCGGAAGATGTTATTATGTGATAAGATTCCAAACTTATAAAAATGAATTGTCATTTCCTAAATAATCAAAGGATGAGATTAAAATTCATAGTGCAGAAAAAATAAGTGTCAAAGGACATAAAAGAGTAAAGGAGGTTTAACTTCATAACCCAAGAAAACCTGCAGAGCAAGGAAGGTAAAGAGTATTAGTGAAAAGGGTCAAGATCATCATTTCAGTCACTTGCATGTAGAGAGTGTCAAAGGAGCTAGGGAGAAAAAGGTAAAGGGCTTGAAAAACTTAGAAGATGGGTTGAAAAAAATAGATGAAGTCATGAGCCCATTATAACTCATTTCACACTTCATGAGAACCATTAGTCACTTCCAAAGGACGAGAAATTTTAAGAGAAGGAGAAACTGTTTTTTTTCAAGTAAACAATTGTCTAAGTATGTTGGCGTTGCACCCCTGGCTTGGCGCTACATGCCTAGAGTCAGGCGCTGTGTGTTTAGCAAATTATCCCGCACAAATTTACTCTGTGTTGCACGCCTGGAAAGAGGCGTTGTGCACCTAGTAGGGCGTTGTGCCCTTGCCATTTTTCTCTTGACAGACCCAGCAGGCCCAACGCTACCCATTCGGCACTGTGGCCTTGCTGCCCAACTGCACGTTCAGTACACACCGCTGCTCGTTTGGACGACCTGCCACCTTGGGCAGGTGCTGCACATTTGGACAAGAAGGCTTCTAAGCCCTGCAAACGCTCAAATCACCTCAAAATCGATTCAAACTGCCTCCAAATTTCACCAAGCACTAGCAAAGGGTAAAAGCAACTCATTAGGCCTTTCCTCAAGCATTTATGGTGATTTATGACTAAAGGAAGATTGAATACCTCAGGAGGAAAACCTAATTTTCATCTTTGAACCTCATTGTTTGAAAAACACTTATTCACCTGCCTGCGAAAGAATACCAGTGATAAACAGGGGGTTACCTTGTTGAAAGTTTTCTCATTCATCTAAGGTTGTGCCTACATTCACCCCATTCATTCACAAGCTCTGCCCCTCACACTGAAAAACAGATTGACCTTACATGGCCTTTTCTTCATTTCAAAATTGACATCAGTGCAAGCTGTTGCACAAAAAAGTGTGACATAGTAGTTGAGATTGTCCTTGAGGTTTGCCTCTCACTCATATTCCTATACCCTTACCCTCACTCACCCATACATATCATTCATTTCCAAAGACTGCCATCCTCCACCCCTTCATCTCATTTTTATTATGCATTCCTATGGTTTTCAAAGGCAAAGTGAAGGATTTCAATGGGGGCAATAATAAATCAAACAATAGGAAGGTGATATATGAAGGTCAGATATCAAGAAGGCAAAGAACATGGATACAGATGACAGCAGCCTTGATGGTAGTAATGATGCAAGGCTAATGTCAATGAGGAAGAATGAAACAATGGAGAGGCAAATATGGTGAAGAAAAGAGTAGTGATATCAGCATAAAGGATGTAAATAAAGTAGAAAGCGTGGAAGCAGAAGGAAATGGTGATGATGATGATGGTGGTGGGTCAAAAAACCATGAAAAAGAAGTAAGGCTGCTAAGCAAGAGGCTTATGAAAAATATGACAGGACCAAGGGCTAAATAAAAATAAACCTTAGCAAAATGGTTTATTTGGTTTATAGGCATCCAAAAACCCATGAGGAAGATAAATTCAAATTTTGACAAGTTTTTGATAAATTTGGTTTTTGATTGATTTTGAGGGCCAAGGGCGCAGCACCATTCCTTAGGAATCCTCAGGAGAAATGGTTTAAATTTTTGGATTTATCAGGTCAATTATAGCATGCACACAAAATTTTAGGTCGTTTGGAGTTTATTTGGTCCTCCAAAAGGGTCAAAAACACCCAAAATTTCACCTTTCTACCTAGTTTTCAAGGCTGGCATTGTGCCCTTAGTAGCTTTGGTAGATTTGATTTTTGAACGAGTTAGTGGATTCCAATCAGACAACTGAGTGCGGTTTTGGAAAGTATACTTGACAGGCTTTCCAACGAGCCATCATGGAGCCCATTTCGACATCAGGAAGGCCTTCAAAACCTTGTTGCAAGTTGACCTATTTTTCCAGTGCAAGCACTACGCCCTTGGACCTCTATTCTGCCCTTTTGAAAAAAAGTCAAAAAAACACACTCGAAGATATTTTTGGGATTTTTTGAGGCAAATCAATCCATAGTTGGTTGATGAGTTATGTTTGAGTTATCTTTCATTTATTGTAATAGATATTATGTGCCTTGGGCCTTGCATGGTCTTAATGGACAAATTTGGCATTTATGACTTCTAGAAACCTCTTAGGGTTTCCACCTCCTCTTTGCTAGTTAAATACAGCAGTGAGGCCTCCTTTTAATTTTTGGTCAGTTATTATTTTGAGCATAGGCTCTGAGTTTTTGTATGAAGTTTGGCCTTGGAGCCTTGTAATCTTTTTGGACAAAATGACAATGGAGCTAAGCACTTTGCAGAATTCATGAACATGGCAAATGGTGATGTTGTTTCTTGTTTTGTTTTCATTTTCTTATGTTTTACATCTTGTTTCATCATTCTCTTGCAACAGAGTAGAAATTTTAGCTTAAGGTTTGTTGTCTAAGCTCATTAAGTCCGTCTGCTTTTTTTGCTTTCATGTTTTCCTTTGCTAGGTCAGTTTAGAGAATTCTTAGTTTCTCTCTAAACCCATCCTACTTGTTTATCTCATGAATGATTAAATGGATTCAATGAAAAAGAGGTTTATGGTTAGCCCTGCCCTTTGAAATCACTTTAAACATTGTTTTGAGGTCTTTACTTCAAGGTATTTCCAGTTAGGGTTTAGTTGGAGAGGTTTTTGGTTTTCCCTGCCCTTTTGCTCATCTTAAATGGTTCTTTTGAAGTTTCTCTATAGTTTGATTAAAGAATTTAGGAGTTCCCTTTCTTTTATCATTGCTATATTTTTATCTTAGATGTTTTCTTTCTGTGAAGGTACATAGCTGGAGAGGTTAGGAGTTCCCTCCTCTATAAGGTTTACTGGATCATTGTCTTGATGTTTGCTTGCTAAGGTTTGGTAAAAGAAGTATGGTATGCCCTGTCTTTGGTTTTGTCTTCATGCATAGTATTCTTATAGGCCTTCCTTGTTGTAGTATTTGACACAGGATTCTTAATTTCTCTTTGCACCTACTCTTTTCACAATTTAATGTTCACTCCACCCACCTAATCCTTGAAGATCCATTCAGCCCTGTTAACTTTCCCTCTGAAGCATCCTTAACCTATTGTTGTACCTTTTGAGACCTTTTGCAAACTCCATAGCCCAATGGTCTAAACCTCTCCTAGCCTATATGTTTCTGCTTGACAACCTTCCCAACCAAACAAATAAAAAAACAAAACCCTAATCCTTATAACTAGCCTAAAATCAAAACTCTAAAATCAAACAAGTTAAACCCTTTACATAAGCATAGAGAGAGCCCTCTCTGAGTCTAGGAAGGCTAGGTACTAGGACTCCAAATATTGGTTTGATGTTACCCTTGTATTTTTTGTCATTACCAATCTGCCAAAAATATGGGGACCTAACATAATGGTGATCACAGTCGGACCTCTGAGGCAATAACATCCTAGACATCCTTAGGAACTCAGAAAACCCACAGACATCCTTAGATTGGTATTTAGTTGTTGATGGTGGAAAACAAGTATATCCTAAAACAGTAAGCATCATCCACCTAGAAACTCCACTGGTCTTCATTAGCCTTGTTGACCCCACTATTCCTCAAAGACTCCCCTGGAAATGTAACAATCAATCCTAATATTGCTGCTGGTGGAAAACAAAGTTGAAGTCATCCACCTGGCAACCCCACTACTCTCAAATATACCTAAAGACTCCATTGGTAAAGAACTCTAAACTAGTTGAAAAGATGCAGTGAACCTTTCTCATTTACAAACATGGATCCAATAATACAACGAAGGTATGCTCCGATGAACAGAGATCACATCCCTGTATTCCCACACAAAATGCCCAGATAGATTGGTACACTAACCTACCTATGTTTCAAGATGAAAAATCTGATGACCCCTTGTTACATCTCATCAAATTTCATATACATGTATGGAGGTTAAAGGTTGAATGGCATGAAGACTGCCTCGTGAAAATGTTCATGGGGACATTAGAAGGTAAAGCAAGGAAATGGTATGAAGGCCTAGAGCCTAGTAGTCTGTTTTCTTTGAAGGATTTCCACAAGGTGTTTTATGAACATTATAAAGAATATTGTCCATCTTTATCGTTAGCTGAAAATTGTTGTAATCAATTTGAAGATTTCATACAATACCTTGTAAACATTGATGAAGATTTAGGGAACTGGCATCTTGAAGATTTATTAGAATAAATCCATGCATTTCATACTCAAGATAACTATTATCACAACCAAGAAGAGTTGGTTGAGGATGAAATCAATCAGGAAGTAAAAAAGGATCTTCAGGATCTCTCTGAAGGCACAAGTAATGACTTACCATCTCTTCTAGGTGAGGCTCAAGAAGACATTCAGCCTCAGAATCATCCTTCACAATAGAAAGAAAACATTCAGCCTTGTGATTAGTCACAAAGGGAAGATAAACATCATGGTTTTGTCCAAAGAAAGAGGAAAATGCCTCCTCTTTTAACTGAAGAGGAAATCAATTAGATCTTAGACATGCAGCAAACCTCTAAACCTTCATGTGAGCAGAACATTTCTATTCATTCTCCTGCTAATTCCAGATACCACAAATCAGAAAATGGACTTGTAGATAAACTCAAAGAGAAACAATCTGATAATTCAATATGTTTGATTGGTGACATTACTTATTTTGATGATTTTCCAAAGTTTGATCAGTATGATGATAGTCATGTTTTCCAAACAGAAGCAAATCTTGTAGAGAAATCAGCAGTTGATTTGTGGGAGGAAGTTCAGTTTCATCACCTTGGAAATAGTAGTCAGCCAATACATACCATCTATGACACTGATGAGGAAAGCCTTGAAATTTTAGAAGTAAGTGAAGCATCTCTGCCTCTTTATTCTACTCCATTTCAATCCATCAGAAATAACTTTCATGTGATTGGAAACTAGCAGTCTTTCAGTTTTGATGTTGAGTTTGGGGAGGATGATGAACTTCTTGAGCAAGATGTCAATGAGAAGCCTTTTCTTGAAATGGTTGAGGAAATAATTTATGACATATAACTCTCCTCAGCTCCAAATTTGCAGCCACCAAGTCCCATTGAATTTAAAATTGCAGATGAAGGCTTGGAAATTGATAATCCTACAAGAGTTGTTGCACTACCTTCTCCAGAAGATTTTATGCCAAAGAGTGATCCCGCTCATCAACATGATGACCTTCACACAGACGTCATCCCACTCAATCAGAATACATCAGGTTTGTTGGAGGATAATATTGCAATATATGATGAGGCTGCCAGTTCAGATGATCATGAGGAAGAGGAAGAGTTTCTTTCCCAAAGGAATCCAAAACTTAGCCAAGTGGAGGAAGGAGTAGTCCAGGATGAAGGTCTTTCAAATCCTCTAATCCAAGTATTGTTTCAAGATCCCTTTGTTGATTTCTTAAAGACATTTGAAGAGGGAGTAAAATATGTTAGAAGCAGTTTGATGCAAAGTTTAAAGAAAAATTTAGGTACTATTGTTCAAACACAAGTGAGGTGGGAGTGGCCTTTTGATTTTTTCACCACATTCAAAGAATTGAACAAACATCACTCATGGGAATATCTGCTTGATTGGTTATATTGGAAAAGAGAGTTCACCATTTTGAATATATATCATGTATAGGTTAGATTAGGATAGATAGGTATGAAAATAAGCTTAGCACTATGAGCACCTTTCTAATTTTTAGTCTTAGAATGTTGATCCAAAATGAAAAAACAAAAACAGAGAAAAGAAGAAAAAGAGGGCATAGGAAAAATAATAGGTACAGCCCCATACCCAAATAAGAGTATTTCTGAAAGTGAGCAAGTCTAAATGCCAATACTTGAGAAAGAAATTATTTTTCAGTCATATAGCCTAATCATGGCTGAACATGTTTTAAATTTATGCTGAGAGGTTAGTGAAAGAAGACTTATCAAAATAGTCAAGCTTGAATTGTCAGTAGATTATATTAGGAAAAGAATGCTAGTTCCCAAAGAAAAAATGAAAACCAACAAGAAATGAGAGGGATGCATAACCAATTCTGAGTCAAAACCCTCGAGTTTCTAGTTCTCACTTGTACAAAAATAATGTCTATGTGCAGCTTGTTCAAATGCCACAGCCCATGGAAAATCAGATTGCTTAATCCTTGTTTGATCATGTTTTGAAATTAATGTCCGTAGGTTAGAGAATAAAGTTTTTCAAATAGCTTAATCTTGACAAATGAGTAGACTAGGTAGAGAATAAAGAGAGTTCATTAGCCTAATCTAAACTCTTAGAAGTGATAAGGGTACAAGTAGGTAGTTTTCATGATTTCAAAAGAAAATAATGTCAAGGTTTTTCTAGTCCAAGTGCACCCAAAGGAAGAAAAAATGTTAGACAAGGTATGATGGGTAGGTAGAAATGAGGTTGAAGCAAATATGTCCTTTCAGATTTTGAGATCATAGTTTCAAGTAAAAATCAACAAAATGAAGGAAAGAAATCTACAAAGTGAAAGTAAGGCATTGATCTTCAAAACTCAGAGATTTGAGCTCTAAGGTCCTCGACGCCTCCTGAAAAGGAGCTTCCCTCCCCAAGTGGAGCCACTGTTAGTCATCAATAATTTTTACTATCTGTATATGACTAAATATTGGTTCTAGATTTCTAAAATCAAAATTATTTGAACATTGTGACTTTTAGAGATCTCACTGCCTTCACTATCCTTAGAAGAAAATTTTCACTATCCTATCATATTTCCATTTCAAGGTCACCCTGTCACTCCCAAGACCCCTTATGGGCTTGTGCCACTCATTTCCATCCTCTTCTTACCCATAAACTCATTACTCTATTTTCCCTTGCCCATAACTCCATTTTTCATCTGGGGTTTCCTATGACCTAACTCATTCCCATAATCCCTAAATTCCTCAAGCATTGATGGTCTCAAAACTATCTCTGTAGGCTCTTTAGATAAATCAAGTACATTGGATTTTGGATCTTCATTACATCACTTTGTCATACTCTGTTTTTAGACTTGAAGCCTCCAAAACCAATTTGCATTCAAGGTCAGGTCAAAGGGCCCTCCCACTAGGTCAATTAGGGTTTCCTATGGTCCAAGGTCATCATTGATGTTTTAGACATTGTGTTCTTTTGTTAGAATCTGGTTTAGAGGTGTTGAAAAGTTGAGACATGGTTATCCAAGGAAGACCTTAAAGTTTCCAAAGAAGACTACCCTATCAGCTCAAAGTCTACAAGAGGTCAAGGTTAAGATTTTAACACTTTTGCTGAAGTGATGATGTTCCCATTAGCAAAAGAAAGTTTGTAAGGTAGTATGTCTACTCCTCAATGAGGACATCTTGCAGCCCTACATACAAACAGTGTAAAACTTCCAGTCAAAGTGGAAAATACAAAGTTGAGCTCCATGGTGAAAGAAAAATACAGATTATGAAGATGTCATTATGTGATAAGATCCCAAACTTATAAAAATGAATTGCCATTGCCTAAATAATCAAAGGATGAGTTTAAAATTCATAGTGCATACAAAAGAAGTGTTCAAGGACATAAAAGAGAAAAGGAGGGTTAGCTTCATAACCCAAGAAGAGTTGCAAGGAAAGGAAGGTAAAGAGTATTAGTGAAAAGGGTCAAGATCATCATTTCAGTCACCTACATGTAGACAGTGTCAAAGCAGTTAGGGAGAAAAAGGTAAAGGGCTTGAAAAACTTGGAATATGGGTTTCAAAGAATAGATGAAGTCATGAGCCCATTATAACTCATTTCACACTTCATGAGAATCATTGGTCACTTGCAGAGGACTAGAAATTTCAAGAGAAGGATAAATTGTGCTTTTTCAAGTAAACATTTGGCTAAGTATGTTGGTGTTGCGCCCCTGTCTTGGCACTTCAAGCCTGGATTTGAGCGCTTCGTGCTCAACAAATTCTCCCGTGCAAATTTACTCTGCGCTGCGCGCCTGGCAGGGCATTGCGCCCTTGCCATTTTTCGCTCGACAGGCCCGGAAGGCCCACCATTGCGCCCTTGCCGCCAGACTGCACATTCAACCCACACTACTTCACGTTCGGCGTTGAGAATTTGGCCGTCCTGACACCTCGAGCAGGCACTGCACGTTTGGCCAGGAAGGCTTCTAAGCCCTGCAAAAGCCCAAATCACCTCAAAATCGAGTCAAATTTCCTCCAAGTTTCTCCAAGAACTAGAAAAGGATAAAAGCATCTCATCAGGCCTTTCATCAAGTATTTATGGTGATTTATGACTAAAGGAAGATTGAAGACCTGAGGAGGAAAACATAATTTTCATACTTGAACCTCACTGTTTTAATAACACTTATTCACCTGCCTGCAAAAGAAGACCAGTGATAGACATGGGTTACGTTGTTGAAAGGTTGCTCGTTCATCTAAGGTTGTGCCTACATTCACCCCATTCACTAACAAGCTCTGCCCCTCACACTGAAAAACAGATTGACCTTACATGGCCTTTTCTTCATTTCAAAATTGACATCAGTGCAAGGTGTTGCACAATAGAGTGTGACATAGTAGTTGAGGTTTTCCTTGAGTTTTGCCTCTCACTCATATTCCTATGCCCTTACCCTCACTCACCCATACATATCATTCATTTGCAAAGAATTTTATCCTCCATCCCTTCATCTAATTTTTATTATGCAATCCTAGGGTTTTTCAAAGGAAAAGTGAAGGATGTCAATGGTAGAAATAATAAATCAAGCAATAGGAAGGTGACATATGAAGGTTAGATATCAAGAAGGCAGAGAACATGGATACAGATGAAAACAGCCTTGATTGATCCGGATTTATGCAGGAACGCAACAGAATAAACATATAACCATAAATACAGAGATGCAGTGGAAATAACACTTCATTTCATTAATATCAAAGAACTGAAATTTGCTTACAGATAGAATGGAAATAAAACTAGCTAGGGCACTGGTAGCTATCTCTGAGAAGAGATGTAGTAGCTACAGGCCTCTGAAATGAGTTACAATGGGGCTCGAAGGCCTATTTATTATTGAGAAACAATGGAGAACCATAAACATCCCAAAAACCTAACCCTAGGAGATGAAGCGCCAAAACTATGGGCCCCGTTTGGGTAAATTGGTGTTTCAACTTCCCAGGGACGTAACTTTGGCATACTATCTCCGTTTGACGCACATGATACATCATTAGAAAGCTCTATCCTAGGACTACAACTTTCTGGACGAATTTGATGATCAAATTCGTTGGCGGCGCGATGCCCAAAAAACGTCGTTTAGGGCCTCAAAACGGCTCCGGAAGTTCAGGACCCAAAAAGCTGCTAAAAATAGTAAGTTATGCCAAAACTAAAAAAAATGAAAGAGACAGTGGTGGGGGGCCAAGTGGAATAGGTGGGTGGCCACCAATATCCACCTGGATCATTCCTCCCCCCTTAGGAAGCAATGGTCCCCATTGCGTTAAGTTCCTCCATGAGATGAGGAAATTTCTGCTGAACTTGGTCCCTCGTGAACCACTTTCCTTGGTGCTGGAGTTGGCCAGCTTTGACAACCCGATACAGTTGGATCCTCTGTTGGCGAGTGTTCTTTGAGAAACAATGGAGAACCATAAACATCCCAAAAACCTAACCCTAGGAGATGAAGCGCCAAAACTATGGGCCCCGTTTGGGTAAATTGGTGTTTCAACTTCCCAGGGACGTAACTTTGGCATACTATCTTCGTTTGACGGACATGAAACATCATTAGAAAGCTCTATCCGAGGACTATAACTTTCGGGATGAATTTGATGATCAAATTCACTAGTAGTCCGATACCCAAAAAAAGTCGTTTAGGGCCTCAAAACGGCTCCGGAAGTTCAGGACCCAAAAAACTGCTAAAAATAGTAAGTTATGCCAAAACTGAAAAAAAAATGAAAGAGACAATGGTGGGGGCCCAAGTGGAATAGGCGGGTGGCCACCAATATCCACCTGGATCATTCCTCCCCCCTTAGGAAGCAATGGTCCCCATTGCGTTAAGTTCCTCCATGAGATGAGGAAATTTCTGCTGAACTTGGTCCCTGGTGAACCACTTTCCTTGGTGCGGGAGTTGGCCAGCTTTGACAACCCGATACAGTTGGATCCTCTGTTGGCGAGTGTTCTTAATTTGCATGTCCATGATACAATCTGTGGTGGCCTGTTCCATGCAGTCTGGGTTTAACTCTGTTGGTGTGAGTTGTTCTGCAATGTCCAAAGTGTCCAGTAGAGGTGGGGGCCCAAGTGGAATAGGCGGGTGGCCACCAATATCCACCTGGATCATTCCTCCCCCCTTAGGAAGCAATGGTCCCCATTGCGTTAAGTTCCTCCATGAGATGAAGTTCTGTGAACTTGAATACTGGTGAACCACTTTCAACGGAGTAAAGAGTTGACGTTTGACAACTTGGAAATACGATTGGATATCTTTGATGACGAGTGTTCTTGATTTGCATGTCCATGATACAATACGTGGTGGCACATTCCATGCGGTCTGAGTTTAACTACATTGGTGTGAGTTGTTGCAATGTCAGGGGTGTCCGGTAGAGGTGAAAGCGAGACGAGCGATCCACATTGAAGACTGGGTGCAGAACAAGGAATGGTGGAATACTAAGCTCGAAAGCATTGTTCCCTACAGCCTTGGTGATGGTGTACGGCCCGTATCGGAGTGGGCGAAGCTTGCGGTGAGGTCCAGTGAGGCGCTCCTTCTGCAAATGCAGCCATACTTTATCGCCCACCTGGAAGTTGTGTGGCACCCGGTGTTGATCATGGCGCTGCTTGTACTTCGCATTGGCTCTGTCCAATATATCATGAACCTGTTGGCGGATGTGTTGAATGCGCTCGATGAAGCTACTTGCTTTGTCAACTTCAGACTGGACATGAGCTGAATCGGCATGAGCAGCTGCAAACGGCATGGCTATGTCAATGGGACATAGTGGTTGGAATCCCAAGCCCACCTGAAAGGGGCTATGGCCAATTGAACTGTGGAGAGCCCGGTTATAACTGTGTTGTACATAGGGGAGGCTCTCGTCCCATGTGCGTGAATGCTTTGAGTTGTACATGCGCAGAATGTGTACAATCATTCTGTTGACGACCTCTGTCTGGCCATCTGTTTGGGGATGGAAAGCTGTGGACTTGGTGAGCTTTGTGTCCAACATTGACCAGAGGCTGGACCAAAATGTGCTGAAGAACCTGCTATCTCGATCTGATATGATAGACTGTGGGATCCCAAAGTGCACCCACACTCGTTCAAAGAAGAGTTTAGCAGTGGCTTCTGCTGTGATATTCTTCTTACAGACCGCCATGATGGCCATCTTCGAGAATATGTCAACGACCACGAAAACACAGTCATTTCCATTCTTAGTAGAAGGCAGGCCCGACATGTAATCCATGGAGATGGATTCCCACGGTCGACTAGGGGTAGGTATTGGAGTATATAGGCCTTGCTTCTTGATGGTCGGTTTGGCAATGGCACAAGCAGTGCAGGATCTGATGTGCTTCTCGACATCCTTTCGAAGGTTCGGCCAATAGAAATACTTCTGCAGGATTGCTACTGTTTTCTCGACCACGAAATGCCCAGCGACTCGACTGTAGTGTGCTTCCCATATCATCTTGGCACGCTCGCTTG